>LYUA01002411.1:0-24579 GCA_002093875.1 Calopteryx splendens
ATATATGTATATATATATGTATATATATATGTATATATATGTATATATATCCATATATATATGTATATATATGTGTATATATATATATATATATGTATATAATTGTATGTATATACATATATGTATATATATATGTATATATATGCATATATATGCATATATATGCATATATATGTATATATATGTGTATATATGTGTACATATTATGTGTATATGTGTGTATATGTGTGTATATATGTATTTATATATATTTATCAGAGTTATCAAAATTAGTACTTTTTCAAAACTTTTACAATTACACACACATATATTATTCTGCATTTTAAACTTATAGACAAACAGGCAAAATGAAATTGGAAGACACATATTGACAAATACTTTAATATGAATGCATATCAAGGCTGAAAACTGAGCCTATCAATATAAACAAAGTAACAAAAATATAAATAGGTAGCATAATTCCTTCACGACTTTACCACACAGCGAAAAAAAGGAATATCTGAATGTCAACAGCACAAAGGACAATGAGCATTTTTGACATGAAAAAGTGCTAAGCACTCTAGATTACAAATATATTTTAAAATATAATACACATATTCCCGACCCATTTATTTTGACAAACATATATGTACTAAAATTTTAACCATTTACACACATGACTTGAAGTCTAACATGAGATGCTTCAATCATAATGTTTTCAGTTTGCTTCTGTATCCAAAACATGTTTGGTTCAGCAGAATTTTGCTCAGTGAATGGGCAAAGCTCCTTATAAAAATGCAATCACTACACAGATTTTTGCTTGAAAGTTTTAGTTTTGGAAATTCCAGTCCAATGATTTATCTGCTATGGAAATAAAATATTCAATATTTCAAAGCCAGAGTAGACTCTTGCTACATCCTGGACATGTTTTATTTCACCAAATCCATTATGCAGGACCTTTCCCTGAAAATCTTAACTTTTAACTGCTAGTAAAAAATATCACTACAGCTCCATTTGCAAATCCATCAAATGTATACAATAAATGCTCAGCCCATTCTGCTTCAAATGATTTGGATATGATACATAATTAGGACAGAGAATATCATATTTCTGAAAAGCACATCAAACCAGAATTTCCTTTATTATCAAATAAGAACAATTGTGCATATGCCTTCCTACCAGTGATAAAATGTGAATTTCAGTTCAGTGCTTAAAACTGTCAAAAAGCTTGATAAAGACTTAGAGAAAGAAGAGTTTAAATTCTGCTAGTGCACTTGCAAGGAATAAAAGCTCTGTTACCAAAGGTTTAAATTTCCGGATCCCTTAATGTACCTTTATTAGGCCAAAGCAAACTGTTCAGAACATAGGAATAGATGAATATATGAAGTAAATTAAGTAAATTTGTGATCTGGCTAAGGAAAATTACCATTATGCATGCACTAAGGCAGAAAGATTTCCAGATATGTTGCATGGAAATTTCTCTGCAATGTATCTGTGCAGTAAATGAATTATTCTTATTATATTCTTTGAAAGATCAGATGTAACTAATCAACACCCAGACCTGAAACAAGTATGATTCCTTTAAATGCGTATCCAAACAGCAAACAAGGCACCCCTCTGACTTTGGCCAAATTTATATCACAATGACAAATGCTTGGAAACACTATTGCCAACACAACACAGTGCATTCGGTTCAGTGGCATCACATGACAGATTTACCTGAAAATTCACTCTTCCTGTAGCATAGCAAAAGACCATGAAACTCATGACAACTAATAAACTGAGCTATAATAGGAACTCACATCATCGGTTCATTCAAAAAGCCAGATTGGAAAATATTGACAAAGGCACTATATGGTACACCCTGAAAAGAGATTTTAAGCACTTAATGTACTGATTAAGAATAAGTGGCATCTTTTTCCAGCATAAATTATTGTGTTCTAATGGTCTGAAAAAAATTGACAATATCAGAGGTTTTAAAAATCACAACTAATACCAGATTTCCATTGATGCTGGAGCAAAGCATTCAATGAACAGTCACAACCAAACCCCATTAAATATCATTTTTATAAGGCATATCATTTCACAATTCATACACAAAAAATCAAATAATTTCATTAGGTAAATTATGTTAGTTCCAGAGACATATATCAAAAAATCAACCAAATGTACATAGTTGCTTGAAGCATTGATTTGAGGTTACAAAAATTATCCATTTGGAATATCCCTGAATACATAGCAATAATTCCGTATCAATCCAAGAGTCTTTTGAGAATTGCAGTTTAGCACAGCCCTTCCTCATCCACTCAACTTTTGCTTTATTGCAATTATCACATTTTAGGCTCCACCCACTTGTATGAGCCATAATAGAGGAAATTATTCTTCCAGCACATTTCATCTCCTTCCTTTGGACCACGTGACCCATACCTGAAGTAAAATGAACGTAAGAGTAAATGAGCCATACATGGACACTGTATTCATTGCAATTGCATCTCTAAAAAAATCCCCATACGTTTCACTAACAAAAATATTACTTAGCAGCCCTAGGCTAATTGATACATAATTAAGGTTACTTGACAACAATAAAATTATGATTGAATATAAAAACTATGAAAACTCATCAATTGCAAGAAGAAACTGGATGGAGAGGTGGAGGGGATGAGAGTAAAACAACCAACCAAGATGGCCATGAGATGAAGAGCACTTTAGTATATGAGATATGGTGCCCTAGCAATCTCTCTCAGATTTTAATATCAGCTAAACCAGAGTAGTATGATTTTCTGGGTTCCAGAACTTTCTAGGAACCGAGCCTCCTACCCTGAATATGAGAACTTTATCCAGTAATAAGTGGGCTCTACACCCACCTATTAAAACTAACTTTGGGATAAAGGATATGGTTTGGAATGTCTCTTAAAGCAACCCAACACAAGCAATTTATTCAAGAATCGCTATTCTATAAGCAACGTGAGCAGTACTGTTATCTCACAATAGATATTCAATAGCTTAAAATAATTTAGATTTAACTTACTTGTACAAAATCGGCTTGGGCTTATCATTTTCAATTTTATGAAGCAGAGGGGTAAAAATTCTCCATGCCTCAGAAAGCTCATCCGACCTCACGAAGTGCATTTGGGATCCACAAAATACATCCAACAAGAGTCTTTCATAAGCATCAGGCATTTTGACATCCTGTAAGAAAACATTATCAATAAAGAAATTGGGAACACTAAACAGCAGACTACCCAAGTCCCATAAACCAACATCTTCTAAATTATGTACACATATATTTAATTTCATTTATCTTATTTACACCAATCCTAAATGTCAAGTTTAATGCAAGTGGATTGAGAGTCCAAATTTTTCATTCTTTAATTAAATAAATACAGCCAATTCTAGTAATGCGTTATTACTTACAGTTATGAAGAAAATTATACAGAAAAATGATTTAATGGCAGTGTGAAAACTGTTTTCCATGACATGTATACAAAACCACATTAACAAACTAGCCATAAAATATTCAACACTAAATTTTAATTCCTCATGGTAACTTTAAAAGTTTCGTAAGGATGAAAAATAATTTTTCCTTTCAAATGTAGGCAAATTTTGAGGACCAGAAGCACAATAGAATATTGCCCTTGAATATTCACAAAATTACCTATAGAACACATACCCTGTATCTACTTCCATAAGTAAGATCTAATTCAGTTTCCTCCATTTCAAAACTCATTCCAGGTGTTTTTGTCATCATCTTTACATAAACTGCTTCCCCAGGCTGAACTCGGATGACCAATTCATTTCTCTTGGTTTTGCCGCTGAAAATATCACCAGGCACATCCCTGTATTGAATGCGGACTTCAGCTTTCCTCTCATTCAGTGCTGTAAAATGATACCATAAAAGATCAAAGAAATTATTCACTGTTAATTATGCATAAAAAAGGTTTAAACTCTCTAAATTCTAGCATTCTAAAGAATAATCGAATGCTAAATAATGAAAATTTCCTAATTCACACAATATTTTTAAATTAACTGCTAGCAAAAATTATAATTGGAAATCAAATAAATTTTTAATGATTGCATCAGGAATATTAAAGTGATATATTTAATGTATATGCACACAGAAACAATATTGATAATAATTTTATAGAACTTCAAAATATTAACCTTTAACATCTGTACAGTCCCTAAAGGGACCATTAAGACACCCATTGTTTTAAATTAGCTTAAATTCATTGTTATTATTTCAATAAGAAAGATATTTTTCTTAATCACTCAGGAAGTCCCTATCTTGATGGTCACAGCGATAGACCATGAGTTTTTGAGTTATTCAACATTTACTGACAAGATGCATTACGATTTAAACCTAGGCCATTTAAATGCAGTGCCAAAGAGAACTACATCTTGGACTTAAACTTAAAAAGGTTGGACCTTTAAAAGGTTAACATGTACATAAGCTGTGAGCATCTTCTTTAGAATAACTAAATTTAGGAGATCAAAATGAAAAAGAGCATGTCAGGAGTATTATGTGCCCTTATTCCCCGGGTGATGAGCAACACATTTATGAAGATCAAGATAAGGACAAAAAAATTAATTGAGAAATAAATCAGCACAAAAATACAGTAGCACCAAGCATTGTGAAAATGAGATTGGTAATTGCTAACAGAAGTCACAGCAAGTAAGTTTCCAAGGACATTTAGTTACTAATATTAAAATTTTCAGCATGGTTGTCCAGTGGGTAGAGCCCTGGGTTTCTAACAGGAAGGCTAGGCTTGGGATGCTTCCAGGCATCCTCGACTTCAAACAAGCTGTGTGATTTTTCGGGTACCAGATCTTGCTGGGAAACCGTGGGTGCCACAGGAAAAGGAACTGGTCTCCCTACCCTGATGTGTGAATTGACACATGATTGGACTCAGTGATGGGTGTGCTCTACCCACATCTGCCAAACCGAGCTTTGGGTTAATGTGTTTTTTTTCATATGAAAAATGGTCCATCAATTAACATTATGCATTGATAACTTATCAACATCCAGTCAATTCTATGATTTTCTTTGTGGCCAAAGAAATTGCAAACGTATGTGAAAATGAGGAATTTTAGAAAGATGTGGCAAGTCCATAAAGTATATAAATGAAATAATAATTCTAATAACTTCTAATCCTCACCACCCACAATATCACCCTTTTTGGAGATGTTTTGGTGACTTGTGTGTGTTGTTTGGAGAGTTCCAGGATCTTAAGTTTTAACACTGGCAACAATATTTAATGTGAGCTGTAAAGATACATTTTACTATAATGAAATAGTTTGCACTGCAGTAACTCTTACAGTTGTCTTTTAAGGTGATGACTATGACTGAAAAATTGGTAGAATGCTCACAAAGTATGGCAAAATAAATGAATGAATTACAAGACATGCAAATTCCAGCAGAAAGACTTGGTAGCATGTGGAGTATATAAAAAAAATAAATCTTGTCTAATTCATCGAAAATAGCAGTCAACATGAGCATACTCCTCCCCAGATTATTCCATGGTAATAAAATGTGACTATGGCAGGATAAGTGTAAATTTCAACTAAATGCAGTGTATGCGATACTTCACAACAGCTTACGGCAAAAATAGAAGGGATAGGGTGAGGAATGAGTGGCTAATGAAAGAATATCAATTGGATGCACCAACAATAGATAATTATGAAAAAAGAGGGTTTCATTGGTTTGAGAGAAAGGATAACATTGAAATCATCAAGCAAGCACGTGAGAGAAGAGTGAATCGCTTGAGACAGTTGCACAACCAGAAAATGATTTCGGGGGGATAATGCAGATTCTTAATTGCCAACTGTATGTGAAGAACTTATTCTCCCATCAAAAACCTTTATTGGTATGTGTATTATTGAGTTTGCTGATATATTTTTTTGCTGGCAAGAGATAGAAAAATGATATTTACACTTAGCGTGAAATTTCTGATAGTACTCCACTTATTTTCGTCCATTCTTGTGGCATTAAAATTTCAGAAGGGCTAAAGTCTAATCAGCCCCCTCCCCTTGGCTATGACAATGGTTAGGAAGAAAGAGGTTAAGACTAAGAAATTTATGGGTGATTATGGTTGAAGAGATTCTCCAGAAAATGAATATTAGGGATATCAGAAGCAGAAGAAGGTGCACGGAAGAATATTTAAATGGCAAAGAAGTGAAAGAGGCATGCAAGGATAGAGCAGGATGGAGGGAACTAGGGAAAGAGAGTACGTCTCCTGAAATAATTTAACATCATTTTAGCAACAAAAATTTGCAATAGAATGTCAAATAAGTGAAAAAATAAGAGAATGAAAAGGGTTAAATAAATATTTTCTGAATTATTTAACTTATTAAGACCCAGTTTGATAATGTACTGACAAACTGAAAGTTACCTTTAACCTCCAATTAAAAACAAAAAGCAGTATTATAATTGCTAGTAAAATCCAAATCACTTACTTAAGTGCTAGTTAATTTTAAGATGGAATTATTACAATTAGCTTGTTTATTTTCACCAACAAACAGACTGAATTTCTGATACAATACTGCCTCTCAAAAACCTTCACATTAAATAAACGTCCATGTTAACTAACAATTGGTTTTCATGAGTCATAATAAAATCTGGACCTAGAGTTTTATAACACTCTACATAGAGTAGGCAGCTCAGCTGATGTGACTGTTAAGAAAAATATTGAAATAATAAGTGCAAACAGCCTACCCTGAGCATAGGCTGATGGAACAATTGAGCGTTGAGTGTGGAACACACCATGAACAGATGAAAAGGAATGGAGTCATGTACGTTGAATATAATTAATGAACATGTTTGACAACTGATAAACTACTGAAGGATGTTTTTCAAGGAAAGTGGTAGGAAAATGCATCAAATTTGCAATCTATTGGTCCACCACGTTCACTTGTTTTTGCGATTTTAAATGCTATCTGTAAATAAGAATGAGGCTTATACAAGGGGCAAAGAGTGACGGGATGAAAAGAAAAGGTCACACCCATAGTAGTTTAGGTCAGAAGAGGAAAAGGGAGAGGGGAAAACAAGTCCAGGCACTGAAAGAGAGGGAAAATTAGTCCGGTTGAGCATACCACTAATGAAAACAATAGGATTAAAATCATGAAGTGACATGACAACCTGAGGCAGACAGGTTTGAGGCATATAATTTTGCAAGGGGCCTGGAGGTTGAGAACTATTAGGTGCTGGTGCTTCATTTATTGTAAGAAATATTGTTCAATTTATGATATACTTCTTCTCAGAACCCCCTACACAACTCACCAGATATCATTCAATATGTCTCCCAATGATTGACAAATAGGAGCCCTTGTCATATTCATTTATGAGGTTGAAACATTGTACAATACCTTTCCCACAGCGTAAGATGAATGGTACACCATCCCATCGCTCACTCTTTATCTTGAGAACAGCAAGGGCATACGTGGGGGTAGTTGAACCATTCGGCACAGTTGGGTCATCCAGATATCCCAGCTTCGCCTCACCCTCTCCTCTATCATCACCAACATATTGTCCAAGGACCACATCTTCTATTTCGAGCTCTGGAATGCACTTCAATACTTTTACCTAAAATGAAGAGATATTATTTAAATTAATATCTACATGTGAACAAATTTTATTCCTAACAATGTATTTGAATATTCTAAAACAACTAATGAAGACATTTAAAAAATTGCAGAACGTGCAGTCATTTTTCAGCCACAAATAGTACAACCAGATGCTAACATGGATGCAATCATCACACTGAAATGAACAAAGAGACCACATTACTTGGTATTTTGCTGATATAAAAGTAGAAGAGATGCTTAATCATAATATGCAATTATATTGTTCAAGTAAACATATAAAATATATACGTGAAATAAAAGTAATTAAGGAACATTTGCTTTCCAGTCATCATATTCACTTCACAAACAACTCAAAGCATTAACACTTGCATATCCATACTGTGGGGTTAGTAGTTGATTCTACATGTTCAAAACTCACTGAAAAATTATATTTAAGGTGGCATCTCTAATTTTCTTCTTGTATGCATCACAATTATACTTAATTTCAATGAACTACCTATCAACTGAATTCATTTCTAATTAACATGGCATACATCGAGTAAGTTTTAACAAAAGATAAGAAGCCATCTTCATGGCAGTGAAATCTATCACATCTTCTAAAGGAGCATCTTAAGAGAAAATTTGTCCCTCATCAAGTTACAAAAACTGACACCTAGAGTGTAATGTGATTGGCGGCTTGGTGGGTGAGGTTGTTGGAGGTCAGTCTGACGGTAAATAGTGATCAGTGATGAAGGGTGGATATGTGATGTTCCAAATGTCATGGGAATGTATACCAGTCATATTTTTGTTGAAGGAGGGTGAATGTGATTCGATAATCACACCTGAATTACTACTTTAAATTTTCCATCTATGCTCATGAAATCATAAACTTGAAATTAGACCCTTGTGAAAGTATTTATAGAGTGATTACTTAAGGTTTTGCTTTGAGAAGTTTCTGTGTTACTGGATTTTAGTAAGTGTTTTGTAGCCACTGAAGATGCTGCTTCTTTTAAAAGAGCAATATGGTCCCAAACAGAGCATGTAACTTATCTTAGGTATAAAAGAATTGTGTAGACTGGTTGCTTGAATTTAGGACAGATGAGAAGCTTTTTAAAAACTCTCTAACTAGTATATATGATGTTCATGAATTGCATTGAATGAATGCAACATGAAAGACTTTTTAGCTGGGACAATCACTAGGTGATGGAGAGCAGAAGTGAATCTAAAATTCCTGTCTGGTGTTTGTGGAAAGGATTTTGTTTTGTTCATTCATTCACAAAACAATATAATCCCATCTCTTTGCATGAATATGGCTGATGTTGCTTCTGTTCATCTTTCATTGATACCAGCTGCAATGTGTGGGTAGTCTCTAATTTGGGAATAACTCACTTCAAATTAATTTATTTCTCATTAAACCTTTCCATACCTACTTATTAACATGCTAAATTTTCTTTGGAAAAATTAACTTTTTGTCTTATCCTTTTCCTTTTAATTTGACAATTCTGTAAATTTGATGCTCAAATAGAAAAATGCTGCCCCTCTGAGAAAGAATTACATTTTTTTAAATGATAAAACCACATCCTTCACAAATATTATCACTGTACATTGAACATACTCTTTCAACATACATATGAGGCCTGTATAAAAAGGATTTAACCTTAAATTTTTACATCCAAAGTCATGATGTCAAGGTGGTACCACTGTCCACAGTGGAGACGGATACCTACACATGCATCCCTGAATTTCCACACCACCCCCATGTACATCAGATGCTGTTTCATAGTCATTGTATGAGATGCTGTGCTGCGTGCTTATTGGCTTTCCAGTTTGCTCAACATAAAAGAGCATGTGGAACAGAGATCCTGCATCAAGTTTTGTCATAAGCTTGATGATTCCCAAGCCGAAACAATTTCTATGATTCGGCAGGTGTTTGGAGATGATACCATGGGGGAAACCCAAATAAAGGAGTGGTTCAACCAATTCAAAAATGGCTGGACATCTGCAGAGAGTGATCAAAGTTCTGGGAGGCCAAAAACAGCTCACAGTCAGCTGTCATCAAGAAGGTGCAAAATTTTATAGTGAAAGGTTGTCATTTGACAGCATGGAAAATCGCTGACAAGGTTGGGATCAGCAATTATTCTGCAAATGCAATTTTATAGGAAAAATTGGACATCCACCAAATAGCCTTGAAATTTGTGCCCAAGCTCCTGATGCAGGAGCAGAAACAACTCCATCTTGACGTAGCCCAGGACATGGTATCTCAACACCTTGATAACTGGAATGAGTCATGAGCATATTAGGACAACTCGAAAAGCTCCCGATTTGAGAGTAGAGAGAACAAAATGCAGAGAGCTTAAGGCCATTCCAAAATATGCCTTCCAGAAGCTTTTCCAGCAGTGAAAGGATCAGTGGGATAAGTCCATGGAGGTGCAAGGAGCCTACTTTGAAGGCAATGAGTGTCCCCACCCCATCTCGTACCCAAATTTTTTTTCTTGGCCAAAGGTCGGATTCTTTTTACACAGACCTCATAAATTTTCCCATTCTGTTAAAAAAAATAGTAATAGTGGTGGGCCAAACAAACTGGGTGGAATGATTATTTAGGTCACATTGCAACGTGAACTACATCAAGAAACATTATCATAGAAAAACAAAACACCCATGCCCAAGGGAGGATTTAAACTTAAGGACCTTTACATTGGGGCTGAAAAACTTTACTGCTCCCACCATGAAAAAAATTCGACTAAGTGTATTCCATCCATTCAATGGTAAATGACAAATTTAGGAAAATTTATAAAAAAAGAATGACACTTTTAAATATGTATGGCACCATGTACAAACCCTACCTTTTCACTTCTAATATCATCAGGGTGGATTGAAGGTGGCTTCTCCATAGCTACCAAGCATAATATCTGGAGGAGATGATTTTGCATAACATCACGGATAATGCCAAACTGATCAAAATAGCCACCACGTCCTTGAGTTCCAAATGGTTCTTTAAATGATATTAAAACTGATGCAATACACTCTCGATTCCATGTTGGGCTGAAAATTCTGTTCCCAAACCTTTGCAATAAAAATAATTGAAGAAATGATTCAATTAGTACAATCATAACACTATAAATCACCATTAACAATAATAATCACTAACATTTTCTCTGATCTATGAATTCCAGGTAATATAAATGTGGTACAACATATACACTCTCCAATATTCAAAACAAATTACTGTTACAATACCTTGCAAATTACTGTACAATACTGTTTTTACCTCAAGGTCATTAAATTCTGCACCATCTCTTTTCCTAAGTAGTGATCAATTCGGTAGATTTGTTCCTCTTTGAAAAGGTTGGACAAATGATTTGAGAGCCTAGCTGAGCTGTCAGCATCCCTTCCAAAAGGCTTTTCAATTATGATTCTGTTCCAGCCTCTACTATAATTAAGAATAGTAATTCAAAGAGAGAAACAAAAATTGAGCTATAAATTAAGACATTAGATCAATCAAATTGCAGGAAGAGGCATAAAGTAATATAGTTTAACTTACTGTTCTCCCATGCATGTTTCCCTGATGACAACAGTCACATCTTCAAATACTGATGGTGGCAATGCTAAATAAAACAATCTGTTGGCTCCCATATTTTTCTCAACTTTCAGAAGTTCCTGATTGAGAAGCTCAAAGTCTCTGCGAGAGTTATAAGCACCAGCAATATAGTGGTTCAATTTCCAAAATTCCTCATATTTTTCTTCCTCCTCAGGTTTCACCTGCACAAAAAGTAAAACATTTATTTTTAAATGCAATAATACTATCAGTTTGGATGGCATTGTAGGTAATTGACCTTTGTAAATTTGGTAACTTAAACTTGGCATTAAACTGCACCCCATTTAAATCATAAAAACTGAGACAGTGCAGCATTAAAATTATAAGATCATTCTCTAAGTTGGGTTCATCATTATATTACCAAACAACAGCTTATCTTCAATGAACTT
This sequence comes from Calopteryx splendens, assembly GCA_002093875.1. Lineage (NCBI taxonomy): Eukaryota > Metazoa > Arthropoda > Insecta > Odonata > Calopterygidae > Calopteryx > Calopteryx splendens. The sequence goes on from LYUA01002411.1 coordinate 11,524, forward strand.
CAAACTTTTACCTGAAAAAATTCATATTTGTTTAGCATATGAATCTGCAAATTACCACTTGATCATCCCAAAGTAATGAGTTAATATTTTGCTCCATTGTCAAGCATGGTATTCCCATCTGAGCTAAATGGTAGTTTAAATTTCCATACTATGCACTTCAGTTCCATATATTTTCTCATGAATCATGAATGAGGAATTAGGTAAAACATGGAAATAAAACTGATCTCATAAAAATGTGCATTTGTGATTGTTGCAGTAACTTAGACTAGGCTTAGGCTACATAGAAAACAACAAGGAGCAACTAGACAAAACTTTTGGTATTTTTCTTCCTATTAAGAAATTCCTGTGGCTACAATTTAGGTAGCATCTGCTGTTTTCTCACCTCCTACATGAGTAACTTGTCTGTAATTCACTGAATCTGTTTTCCATTACACAGCAAAATACTTGGTAATAAATATGTAATTCAGTACAATTATTGCTGAAAATTCAATGCAGTATGTTGATGCTAAGCCCCTCTTTCTCTCAACTTTTATTTTCCACACTTAATATGTGGAGCCATAGAACTTAGAAAAGGCCAAAAAACTTTAACTAGGGTGGTGGTATTAGACTGAGTACCACATGGAAGAGGCTTGTCTGCAAGCCTGGCCCATAAGAGAGAACCAGAAGAAGCATCAAAAGCCCTCGTTTATCACATCCTCCCTTCCCAGTTGGTGGTTGGGAAAATGACCAACCAATCAATGGCTAAGGGTGATGTCATGGAGGCTTCTATGGATTCAACAGCTTGCAGAGTACTTGCTTGCATCATAGACAGGGGGGCAAAGAAATATCCAAAAAAAGGACCAAGGTCAGAGGGAAAGGATTGGAGATTTCAATACAAACATCCTGCAAATATGGAAAATGATCATATTTCATGATGTGGCCAACTGCAACAGTTGCAAAAGCTTGAGTGGTGACAAAGATGAATTTGCAACAGCTGCCAACAACTTAACTGCTTCAGCATCTCTTGCTCTTCAATTCAAACTTACAAGTGAATAAGGAAAACTGCATTACACCCAAAGGTACTGATTTTGAAAACTGAAGTCATGGTGACAATGGCTCAGTTACAAAAGAAAAAGTCAGCCATTGGAGGGAAGAGGGGAGCATTGTAGAAAAGACATTAGGAGAAGAAATGCACTGGAGAAAAATCATTTTTAAAAAAGAAGAGAGAATAAATAAGAGAAATTTGAGAAGTAGGAATGGCAAAGAATGAAGAAAATCACTGAAAACAGAGAGGGCAAATGAGGAAGTCTGACATACGGTGGGAGAAGAGAGGAAGTTGTTAAGTGAAATTTGGAGGAGGCAGAAAAAATGAGTCGAGCAGACACTGAGATATAATCGGAAGCTAAAGGTTGTGATGGAAGGGAGAATCTTTGGCTTTTCGGAGAGAATGAAGGCAGGTGGAAAGTATGAAGAGCTGAAGAAGAGAATAATGAGGGACAAGCTAGATCAAGTCCACATGGTATATTATTCATATGAGCCTCTAGGAGCCATCCAAACCTACATTTAATAGGTAGATTACAACCTAGTGGAACCTGACTTCCTTTGGATTATTCTACGGTGCTTTTTGTTGGGATTGAAGTAATAACATAAAAATACCAATAATACTAGAAATCCTTCACTAAAAATTCACTGGAGGTATCTGGCAAAATGTGAGCTCTTGAAGCCAAGTGTAATATATGGAGTGTGCTCAGGCTCACACACACAGATACAGAGCAGCAATAATCCATAACTATTATTACAACTATTTTTACTCCTGAAGTGTAATTTTTGCTTCCAAAGTGTAATTGGCAAGGTAGTTCAGTGGCGTAAGCATTAGACCAGGATGGCTGTGGGTTCAAATTCCAACTGATGCCTTTGGACAATCCCAACTTAAATCCAAGCAGTGTAATTTTCTGATACCTAGAACTTAATATGAAGCACAATTGTGTCACAGGAGAAGGAACTGACCCCCCTACCCTAAATGTGTGAGTTTTATGTCCCTTACAGGACAGGCTCCACCTTCAACTATCAAGACCAACCTTTGTGCTGATTACTGTGATATTCAAAGTGCATTATTAAAATATCAAAATAAATACCCTCAGTCAATAATTCATTTTTTTAGACATTGTACATCATATTGTCATCGATAAAAAGTAGTAATGCCAATGGTTGTGAGGAACATTATTTTTTCGTTGTTTCTAATACAGAAAGCTGCATTTAGTGCTATGTATATTTATTTTTACTAATGCAACTTCTTTATTCTTCAGTTTTCAGGAAAACCTCTCAATGCATTGATAATCCCTGAAAACACTGAGGATTGGACCTTGGAGTTAACAGAAAAGAGCATGCAGGGTAAAATGCATTGTGTCAATGAATTTCCCACAGGTATATTTTATCAATACTATAATTCCTTGGTGTCTAAAATTATGTTAATGCCACAACTATATGCACCGTAACTACTTTTAAGAAAGTATAACCCACAATATTATCATATTTCCAGCTTCCAATCATTGAAATGTCTGAAATGAATTCATATTTATTTTCCTCAGACATTATAGATCTATCACTGATAGAATTTCCCTAACAACTTTCTTAAGTTGAAGCATATGTTACCCCAAAAAATATATTACAGAACGTGTAATTTGCCTGTGCATTTTGGGGACCATATCACAGAAGAAGAATGAAAGATCCGGTGCTTTCCCGGCGTATCTCTTGAGTGAAGTCTTCTTGGGTCTTCCACCGTGTGAGTGAGTGTCTCCATTTCTGCCAACGTTTCAATTCCCGACTCGGTCATCGTCCTCAGGGCTTCTGAATGATTCTGCAGAATTCTGCAAAAATGGAGACACTCACTCACCCGGTGGAAGACCCGAGAAGACTTCACTCAACAGAAGAAGAATGTTTATCTGACAAAAAAGAACACAGCATGTGGAAATAACTTACCCCTTAACAAATAATCAATACACTTTTTAAATTACCTGGCACCTACATCAGAATAAAACAATCAAAATATGCTCTTTAAATAGAGAAATCCTTAGCAGTAATGATTTTTGTTAATCTGGCCCACACTGCACCTTATTAAAGTGCATATGATAAAATTTGTGTTCAGCTACTAGGCACTTACATATGCTAATACAGCTACTATAAATTTAAAACACACATGCAATACCTATAACTATCATTGAATTTATTAAATTATATGTCAGAGCTTAAATCTTAAACAATGATTTTTCTTATGTGCAAATCCCAAAAGTCACAGTAAAAATAAAATGAATGACCATTAAAAAATATAAATAAAAGATAATTGCAATTAACAAAATGATAGTTTTGAGAGCAAAGACTGTTAAAAATCTAAAATTATACTTATTTAGAAACAGAGGAGGTAAATATGTAGATACCTTCATATACTGGTGACATTTCTCTCTGAGTTCATCAACAGTGCACTTTGTTCTGGCATAGCCATAAAACACAGTGATGCTAGGCAGCAGATTGTCCCTGTACAGCCACCAAAGTGTTGGATAAATCTTCTTCCGGGCGAGGTCCCCCTGAGTCAATAAACATCTCATGAATTGTTTATTATGATATAACTGAGAAAATGCTTAATGCATAGTGTTCTCTTTCTTATTAGAAATTAAACATTTAAATTAGATAAATGAAAGACATTAATAGTGATTTTTCTGCAAGTAGTCATTTAAAATATATGACATACAACCTCAATTGATAGCAAGAATCTTAATTACTGTAGAAATATTAATGTTTCAGAGGATATTATTTTATATTTATAATTTTTTATAGAAAAAAGATTACTTCAAGTTAGTCCTCAAAAGATATAGAAAATATGAAATAATGGTTTTCTATTCATTGACAGATGGCTACAGATTTAATAATGCTCATTAATCATAAGGCCATTTTGATGATTTGATCACAATGATACCAATCCAAAAACTTCATTTCACAAGGGGTTTTCCACAAACTTCCATACTGTTAAGAACATATATTATTCTCTTGGATACTCACTGAAGCTCCTAAAGTCACAAAAATGTGAGGAACACTGCCTTCAAATTTTGATCCAGTGTCCATTGTGGGGGACCTTAATGACTTGCGTAAGAGCAAGAGGCACTCCTCAGGTGATGATGCTTCTAAAATTAATAAGAACAGACAAAACCATTAGTCGTTTTCACTGGCAAGCAGAGTTTTCATCAAATAAATATCCACAAGACATTTTTTTTAACTGGCTCGTATTTTAACATTCCCTTTAGCACCCTGAATGTAATCTCAAAGAAAGATAATACAGTTGGCTATGAACCAGTGTTGTAGAGTCACAACATTTTGTGTGTTTATAAAAAATTTCCACTGGAATAAATGGAATTAAATTGAACGTGTAGATGCCTATACATTTGTAATGCCTCTACATCATTCCCAATTTAGCAATGATGACTAGTGAAGCTCCATTACGTCTCTGTTTCCACACTAGACTACATAGAAATATCCAATAATAATTTTCTTAAGGTTCAAAAGTCATATCATGCTTGAGAATTGTATTTAAATTTGTGAATTATTCTTTGGAATTTATAATATGCATCAACATATACTGCCTACACAACATTCATGAATCAATTGACAATTGGTCAACAGAAGAAACCTTTCTTTAAGGTAAATGCTGCCTAAAAATATGGCACGATCATCTTTTCACACAGAATTTATCTTTTAAATTATGTTATACAGTTATATCTGTCATGGAAAAAAGAAAGACTTAGCATTCTTTAAATGGTAATATAGTCCAAAGTTTTAAAATTAATTCAAATGTAAACAGTGCATTTTACCATTCTTCATCCTATGAGATTCCAATAAAAAAGATAAGAACTCGGAATGAGTCACTGACTCAACTTTTGTACTTGTTTTGTATGGAAAAGTGGTTTCTCAACATGGCTGCAAAGCAAACACCTTTATGGGATACTGGTCACTATGCTCAATCAGTGACTTTTGAACATAAATTTCATGATAGAAATGTGTTCCAATAGTCTTTTTTGAATATTGTGACTGTATCATGCCACTGCAATGAAGCAAAATGATTTAGTTAAAGTATCCACAAACAGCCTATTGGAAGGAAATCCAGAATGAAAAACCTCAATGTAACAAAATAACTGAAATGTTTGAAGAATGAAATCAGGTAAGCACGTATAGCAACGACAGTTTATGATGTATGCACACATTAAAATTGTACATATTAACAGCATCAAGAAACAGAATTTTCATATTTACATCCACAAACTGAATAAAATCAGTGAGTAATGTAAGGGAGTCACGCCATTATACACGCCTCCAGCACAGCTATCTAATCTTCACAAATACAAGTTTGCAATTCCACTCAATTTCACACAATCATTTTGTTATCAGTCACACTCTCCCACTTGAGTCTCCGAATAGAACCAACATTAGTATCAGCCAGTAGGTACCTGCCTGCTATAGGCACAACCAAAGATATAAATTTCCTTGACATTGACTGTAATATGCACTGCACTCTACTTCATCAACTTAAAACTGTTTCTCACGATGTTTAGTGCCACTCCTTAAAGTACATAATTAAATACAATCGTGTATTGAAAAGGGTTATATTCAGAAGAAGTAGGTGAAGCCTTAACTGTAAGAACAAATTCTTCATGGAAAATATCTATTAACTGTGTATGAGAGTGGACTGGATAAAAGGTTACTTAGTTTTATGTGATTCATGTACACATGACATAACTTAAATAACATTTTGATAAAGTATTCTTCAATGTGAAAGAGAGTTTTGCTTCCAGCCTATTGCGTTAGTTTGGTGGGTAAAGCAACTGCCAGCAAAACCAAAAGGTTTGAGACCCCTTTTGGCAATAATTGTTAGTGAATTTTATAGGATATTTCCCTGGAAATCAGGATCCTAAGAATTCATGGCCCATCAGAAACTTCCTCCAGGCAAAATATTGAGGCAGCTGGACTTAAGTGGCTCTGGCAGCTGTGAAAATTTCATAGTGTTTACCCAATTCATCAAAATGCTTTACAGTCACAATACAACATTTATACAGAAATTTACTACCTTAGTATTTAGACGTACCTATGTAAAAAGTTTCCCTTTCCCTATTCCAATGCAATTGTTCAGTAGCATACCAATACCTAGATACTTTTATTATATCGATCAAAACCTAGTCATCATTAAAAATGGTAATGATAACATATATTAGGTGTCTGTACTCTTGGCTCAAAATTGGGTAGTAAGGAACATTTTATCGGGCACATCTTTTGATTCTTCGGTCCCATTGAATGGGAAGCATTTCAGCTATCACAGTGTTAGTCATCGTTTGACGATACATTTTACAATTTTAAAATACATGGGCCTAAGCATAGAGGACTTAATAGGGATTTCTAGAGTAAATTCTTTTAATAAAATAATAGCATAAGCTTTCCCTCAGCATTGAACAGGCATTTAGTCAATCGGGTCTCGCAATGACGGTCCGGCGCAATAGACCGCGAGACAATAATTGAAATCTTAGTAGTGGTGAAAATGTACTCAAATCATCGAGTTTGCAAAATTCTTCTTGCAGACTAAAATACCCCTCCATTGCTTAAATCTTCGGTTATCAAGAGAAAGGCATGGTAAATCTCTGTCCGGGTCAATACTTGAGCTGTACCACAGTAACCGGTAACTTAACAAGGCACTCTCTCGAATGAAGTAACGGTCACGGCACCTAGGAACGAATTTTGAGCCAGTATCGGTGCTTATCCATCCATAGATTTCATGAGGCCTTCCTTATCACTGATGCGCCTCTAGAGTTCCGACACCAAAATTCATCGATCAGTACCTGTTTCACAACCCTAACGAGCACTTGGATCTCCAAAGTCTCAAAAAAGTTGAGCAGACACCGTGCATGAACAAAAAGCCAACGGCAGCAGAACAGCTTTTGACGGGAACGTTATTGAATTTCTCATATCATGCGAGACGTGCGGAGCAAATCAAAAATGTCCAACGAGACGATTTGCGACAGGAATTATTTGGGGAGCGAGAGATCGCTAACTCACCCACCTGCGAACCCGAAAATAATTTATTTTGCTCCGACAACTCACTCTGCACAATCCGGGCAGTCATCTACCCGTCTGCAGGAGGTCAATTGATTATGCCTCGCGAGGCCTTCGCCACCCACCACCTTCAATATTCATGGCCGCTTGCTCGCACCGAGCCCCCCCCCCCCTCCACCCTTAAAAACAGACGGCAAGAAAGGCCCACTCGTATGGCATGGGTTTATTCGCAACACAGCCGCGGTTTGCATAATCGTTTTTCATGACCCGGGTGCCCTTTGGATCTGCATGTATCATGCACGGAGGCGGGTGAACGCCTCAAGTGAAACCGGCGGAGCGATGACGCTGCTCTTCTACCGGCTCACTCACTCACTCACTCGCTCACGAGAGAGACCGCCTTAATGCCATCCACATTGAAAAAAGAGATGAAACCAGACGCAGAGCCGAGGGATGACCAGGGAGCTCACAGTTCCCAAGAAATCCGTCGCCTCACCCTCGCCCTCCCACCGATCTGCTGCGAATTCCATCAACCGATTGCACAATCAGTAACAAAAGACGGCGCATTCTCAAATCAAAATAATTCCCCTTAATACCTGACGTCTTAAGATCCCCTAAACACCCTCATGGCACCTAGCAGGAGATACATATATAAGGAAAGGGCTATTTATCCTTTGACGTTATAAATAAAATGAGTGCAACCTTGATTAATTAAAGTGAATAGTAAAGGTTATTAGTCAGTTGACAGAACATCGAAGAGAAGATCGAAAAAGACTGGGATAGGTATAAACGTTTAGACTAATCAATGCATTGATTTTAAAAATCTTTTTCCGGACCCCCCTAAGTATTCTTGAATTCCACCAGACCCCTCACAGCAACGAGGAGGAAACCCTATGGTCGGGGTTCACGAAGATGTGGAATAGAAGGCCTAGGAAAGGTTTCAAACTCCGAGGCGGTCAACCAGTCCTCCTTATTACTCCTACTTGGATTATTCAGATTTCGATTCATGTGGCTTCATGACGCGTGGCTTGTAAAACCACCGTTAAATCAACTCCCGTCCACAATGTTTCCGATATCCTCCTCCACAATAAGACTCTTTTCCACTGTTTTCCGTGATCCTACCTTTCTTACAACGAGAAGTGGCATGTTTGTAAAAGCATTTCTCAAGTTATTCAATAGATCCAGGAACTCAAAAGTGAAAAGGTCACAAAGCCTCGAATTTAAGTTTCACTGCCTACACACAAAATGAAATGTATTACGAAGCTTTGCTTGAAGAAAATTGAAACATTAGAAACTTGTATTTCTGTTATGTAACTGAGCTTCACTACGTTGGTAAACTAACCAACCCATTTGTACATTTAGGATTTGCTTAACTGCCATGAAAATGTGGTCACTTTCATTGCTCACTAAAACAAAAAGCCTACGGAAGCATTCCATTATATTCATGGAAGTCTATTCTCTCATAAACTCGACTCTGCTGAGCAGGGTGTGAAAAATACCTTCCATGGTTTACTCAAGTGTTAAATTTAAAAGAAAGACACATATATTGAACACTTTACGGCTAAAAATCGGTAGCTCTGGGTACTAACTTGCTCGTAAAATATTTCTATTTATTCACGTTAATTTCACAGACCATTTTCTGATAGGCATTGCACCCACAACAATAATAAGCATTGAATACGACAACTGAACTGCTTGCACGTTGGCTCTTATTTCCTTGACTTTATTAGGTACCATTGCGTCCTTGGTGCATTGGACTGGAAGACTTTTAACATATTTTCGTGAGAACCTGAATACGAATTTTACCCTCCTGAGTGTCGCCAGTTTCGCACGCGTATGTAATCAAATTTATCAAGTTAGTTAACTATTTCTGAATCTCAACAGAGAAAACTCGGAAACCATTTTTTACCACCAACGTAAATATCATGAAGGTCAATGGAAAGATTATAAAAGTTACTACCTTTAGGCCAACGACAATTCATTACTCTCAATATGGTATATGAGTAAGCCACGTAGCTCAACTGTTGTTCCTGGTTAATGAATCAATTCAGTGAAATTATGATGTGGCTTATATCTCGATGATATTTTTTTATTTTAAACCTCTAATCTTACAAGGGGAAAAAAGCATTTCCTTCAGTAAACGTAAAATTTCTCTTTCTAGGTATTTTTCTAGCTGAGCCGCCGATGTTATGTAGTACCCCAATACTTCGTTTCTAGGCGTCATGACTCATCAAGATGATTCACTCGTATACCAGCTAAATGGAGTTCATTTTTCAATAATTGAAAATTAAAGTGATGTTAGAACTCAACACTTCTCCCAAATTTAATACTTTTAAAGATTTAAAAGTACCTCCAACTAATTATTTCAATCTAAAATGTATTGGTATAATTCGTTTATATTCTAAAAATCCCTGCTTCCCACAATATTTTCCCATCACACCAAATTAATAACAGCTCCAGCTCATTGTTATTTTGACCTCGCTGCTGTAAGTAAACCTTTAAAATTACAGTTACACTAATATTGTAATTGATGAGAAAAATAGTTATAGATATTATTATAATAATAAATACTACTAATATTATGTTTTCTTGCAACTTCGAGCGTCCCTAGTTCTTGTAAATACCATCGCGGGTGTTCAGTTATGGTGGAAGTACTCGTAACCGGTAGTGAATGCACTCTTCGAGGCGGTGGGGAGACGTATTCGCATGAGATAATTCAAGCTTAATGTTTCCACGTGCAGAAAAAAATATCGCAATCCCCCCTACTCACCTCCACTAAGTTAAAAATACGACAGAGAAAGAGGAAGCTACCATAGGGTACTGAAACGAAAAAATTAAGTGAAGACTGAAGGAAAATCAGTGATACAAGGGGCCGTCCTTTAATTAAGGACGTTTTCGGCCTTCTTTCACCCCTCCCCCTTTCTGAGGGTCTGTACGATATGAGCCCCCCCTCTTACGTAATTACGGTTGATATCATTAATACCAAACAGACATCTTTTTCAAATGCGTGTTAGACAGCCGTAGTAGTAGTTATTAGGGGAGGGATAAGAAACCGACAACTACTTAAGGTAATTTGCGCTATTAGGATTACGATAGAGTACGATAGAGGTAAGATTTGCAGGGAATGTAAGAAGGGTGGAGAGAAAACCGTCATCGGGGTGAGCTTACCCTTAACGAAAGTCGCCAAAGGGTCCACAGTTTAACGCACCATCCGAAGCACGAGGTGCTTGAAGAGCTCACCACATGGCACCCAAATAGAGAATGGGACACCACTGAAAATATATGCCACCAGGGAAGCCAGTACACTAGCCACATCACCAGCCCGAGAGCCAATTCTAATCAGTCGCGTTAAACATCTTCAAGTACAATAGCATTCGCCCAACGACTGGAAGTCGCCCCTAGCGTTTAAGTAGTGGCTGAACTAATGCTACAATAAACCCCACGTGAGATTCCGCCCGAATCTCCCACCCCGCAAGGAAACGTCATGAAATGCCACACCCACCTTTCTAAATCATTCGTTATTAAATGGCAGCCCATAAAACCATCGAAGCGCTAAGCAACGCATCACCCAGACAGGCCTAGACAGAGAGGCCTAGACATAAAGGTCTGAGAATGATCAAGCCCAGGTTGGAGTTGGAGTGAAGAAATTTGCACTCTGTTCAACTCTAGAAAGAGAGTTCCCGATAATCACTGTACTCTAGTACACTGTACTCTAGAAAACAAGAATTTTAGTAAGACTGGGGAAATACGTATGCTCTCATGAGAACACATATTTCTATAGAATGACAAGACAGAAGTAGGAGGATATTTAATCAGTTTCGCTTTCACTTTATCCGCGTTTCCGATGAATGACTATACTTCTTCATGAAAATTGAATATACCTATGGCAAAAATATTCCTTGCGCACTGTACACAGATTAGAAAGGAAACGTTCCACGGTACGATGAAAACGGTGGCCATGAGATCTAAAAAACAAAAAAGGAGAAGAATGCGAATGCGAATCGGCTGGCCAGCTCAAGCTCATATTCTCGGGAGCATTTTTTTTTAATATGAGAAATAACAGTCTTATTTTCCGTGGAATGCGCGCAAATACTGAATCCACTTGCGCCGCTTGCACCTCCCCATCTTTTTTCGCAATCTAGTACGCCTGGGTCTAAACTATCCTCTTTCACATCATATTCTATTTCTATTACCATGCTCACTGGTCTCACGCCTTTACCGTTTAGTTCTTCTATATATTCTTTCCATCTTGTCTGAATCTCTTCTGCTTCCATTAACACTCCTGATGTATCTCTAACAGTGTCCTAACGTATATTCCTTCCTGACGGGGCTTTCATTTTCCCGTTTAGAGCACCCATTTCACTCCGTCTCCGTAAACTCTCCATGCCTTCGCACTGCTTTTTCCAGCACATTTCTTTTTCCTTATTTGTTTTTCACCTTAATTAATTGTGTAACTCTTTGTACGTCCTTCTTCCTAATTCCATGCGTATGTTCTTCCCATTTCCTTTTCTCTTTTATCTTCCTAATCATCTCTTCTGTACTCCATGGTTTCCTTATCCTTTTCCTATCTACCATTCCTATTGTTTTGCTTGCAGCTTCCGCTACTCCTTCTTTGAACTGTTCCCAGCTTTCTTCCACAGCACTCATCCCTTCTCCTCACTCAGGTTTCTCTCGACTGATATCTAGGACTCCTTCCTTTTCGTCCCGGTCAATGGCTCCGTATTCCACTTCCTCCTCCCGTCTCCCCATTCATATCCTCTTGAATTTTACATTATAGAAAGAAAGATTGCGAGGCGCAAAATATGAAAGCAAAAGACTCCTTTCACTCGTATTGCACATATCAAACAGTCACCCTTCAGTCGTCCGGTGCACATATTGCGGTGGAGCACGTGCAAAATACGTCATCCACTCGAGCACCGGGAGCCATTATTGAACTAGAGATCCTTATCAATGGGAGGGGGAGAGATGTGCGAGGCCCGACCTCAAATCTGGGTGGTTCGCACGGTGTTTAGGGAGAGGTGGGGAGGACAACACATACTTACTACGCGACGTTTTCTTTTTTGGGGCGACAGCATGGAATGATACACAAGACTTGAGTGGCACCGGCGTCCCTTCTGAACGCGACAGCTTGAGAAGAGCTCGAGTTTCATATTCGTGGCGATTGACGTTCGTGGTAGGAGGGCGGGGGATGGGTCGAGAGGACGCCGCGGTGGGCGAAGGGCGATGATGGGCAGGTATCAAAACCCATCCCGGGAATCGGATGCAAAGAAAAGTTGGTTGGGGCGATAATCGTGGCCCATCGAGATTTCTTGAAATTGCTCTTTCTTAATTTCATTCGGAAACGTTTTGAAGCAAAATTTATCTGAGCTCTTTTAAATAAAATAAAGTGAATACCATTATGTCTCTATTTTAAAGAATATCGAGACCATATCATGAGCTGTTTTGTTCACTCAGAGTAGTTTTCAATAGTGATGAAGCTGCGCTATATTTGAAAGAACAATAAATATTCGTCATAATAGAGTTTAGGTACAGGAAAATCATAATTAGTATCAGGGCATATGTAACTTGAAACCTTTTAGTGAAAATCTTGAAGTGAAGATTATAATTTAAACAGAAATACCGAATGTGCCACAAGACTAGTTGGTTGGATTTTCAAAAAAACCTTGATTTACTAATCAAATAACGTGGTTATTTAACTTTTATTCTATCATCCGACCACCACCAATAGCACAGTCATCACCCCAAAGATTTGTTTCACAAGGTTAGGATAGAGCTCGTAACAAGTCTTATCAAAATTAAATCACAGTAATCAACCCGAAGGTCGGTTTGGTAGGTGAGGATACACTCAGTACTAAGCTGAACGGCGTGTTCACATATCAGGGTGGGGGGGGCAGTTCCCTTCGCTGCACCGCCAGTGATTTCCCACCATGACCGGGTACCCGAAAAATGCCACACAGCTTGGGTGAAGCTGAGGGTGCCCAGAGGTGTCACCCA
>LYUA01002411.1:130108-146693 GCA_002093875.1 Calopteryx splendens
ACGCATAGCAATCCACGCATAGCAATCCACGCATAGCAATCCACGCATAGCAGTGACAGCAGTAACGGAGCACATAATTAGTCCGTAACATGAAATCCGGGTCCCTTCTAAAACTCATCCTTAACAGGAACTCGGGACAAAATATTTTTATGACGACGATAGTGCTTCTGCCATCAAATTCTCCTTTAATTGTTCCCTGAACGGTGAAATAATTAATGTAGCAGTGATGCCAACGCAGCCAACACAGTTCCTAACGACATCGCCCATTTATGGCTAATTATTTACGAAGAAAAGAAAACTAAGCAAATGAATATCAACAATAAAATGGAATTCATTATAAAACACGAATGCACCAATGAAACACGACCTGACGCTGGAAATTTGTGATGAGAATAAGTGAGGCGAAAGAAAGGAAATAAGTATCCCGAGGTAAGCTATGTCTGCACATGCATAAACTTCACGAAACCGTACAAAGAAATTAAAACTTTAAAAAGGGAATAAATATGTAGTGTTCGTTGATATAGGAACAACTCCACGCATTACAAACTATTTTATTTGAAGGTCATGGCTTCTACCGACTCCTTTATTAACTTATTGATAGTTACCTTACATTTCATAAACAAACTCCTTGGCAACAATACAAAACTATGGAATAAAACGATGATATTTGGCCGCCACAAATATATAACACCGATTCAAAACTTAAGTGTAAAATACTTTACCTATAAATATTCTACGTCATTTTACGCGTGTAAAACCCTTTAAAAATCCACAAGTACGTGATTCCTGTGGAATGAGCCAAACATACAGATATATTTTATCCTTTCCTATACATCACACATATTGACTCATCAAATATAATATTTCACCACATAGCAGTAACATAAATTACTAAAATTTGCGAATAAACCTAAACTCTAGGGCTTATTTATGAAACTTGGATATTGCATGTAATTTTTAAAAATTCGGAAGTCCTTGGTCACTGCACTCTAAGGGTAACGGTCGCAGCACTTTGGGTCACGTGCCTACATTTCCACATATGGTCACAACCATTCACTACACCAATCACAATTACCGACGTCGACTGACATTATTGGATTTCGCTTTTAATTAATCCTCCATGATTAGCAAAACGGTTTGAGGAATAGGAACAATAGAGGGCGGCTGTGGGTCCAGTGGCGGCAAGACGCGATCAAGTGAATTGCCCACTGGGTGAATTTCTAAGCAGCCTTCATATACAAAAAACTTTATTCCTTACGTTGGAGATACCCTCGGAAGAGAGCAATTGCAGAAGGACAAAATTCGGACACCAGAAATGAATAAGCACAGAAAACCCATTTTTAATCATGATCGGTACAAGCACAAAATATGGTTACAAGAAGTTTTGATTTTTTCCAAATATAAAACAGAAATGTTTTAGATTTCGTAAATGTTAAAGAAAAAGCCCTTCCACGACAGCAGAGATAAAGAAACATTTTTGACAATGCGCATGAATGTTACTACTAACGCAAATCTTTTAAAAATTAATTTATTCTGAAAATGCGTACCTACATTCTGATTTGTGAGGGGTAAAAAATGTTAGTTTTAGCTTTATAGCTTACACATCAATTTCTTTGGCGTTAAACCAAAAGTTCCCTGTGTTGAAATAATATTATTTATTTATTTGATCGCAATGTCAGTACTTACAACTAGTTAGATTAAAATGTTATGATAATTACCATTTATGTATTTACACACACGTATCTTATTTTATATTCATAAGGGTAAATCAAAGGTATTAGTATAAGTTACATAGTAGGCAATGATATTAGTCAAAATATGACCAAATGGAATACATTTGATAAACATAAACAAACCCTTAAACGACGAATGTATCCACGCGAACTTATCTCCTATGCATTAATTTTTGTGTCAACGAATCTTTCAGTGGTTAGGGTGAAAGGCGAAGCAATATTTTAATATTCATTAAAAATGTATTGTACATAATTAAAAAGCATTCATCGAGTGTGAGTCATCCATGTACGTACGGATCTCTTTGTCGTAGGTTGGCCTATTTTTTTCTCCACAAAGTGCCAAATCACGATTTTCATTGGTTTTACTTTTGTGATGGTATGAGGTCACAAATTAAAAAAAAGTAATTTATTGACTTCGGGAAAAAATAATTTTCTTCTGAACATAAATATTTTGCTCGCGAATATTTATATTTAAACATTGAATTAAAGCTGAATTTAATGAGCAACAAAAAGCGAACAAATTTGAATTAAAATTTTATTTTTATTCGATTAGACGAATTCTTCTTTGAAAATTCTGTCTGTTTCACGTCCATATTAATTTGGACACGATTATTATTCTAGGCCTCTAATTAATTCAATTACGAGTAATTTTCATTTCCATCTTCCGATCGATCTACGGGGGCGAGGTAACCTATTCCGTAGTTCAAGTGTCCAAATAGTTTCAAAATTGCTCCACTTAGTCGATACGCCGACGCTTATAATGTGTCGGAATGACTAACAGACACAATTAGTGGGTCACCTAGCGTTGCCGATTGAAAAATTATATCGCGATATTGACTTGATTTGTACGAGCATATGAGCTGCTAGAGGGGAAATTTAAAAATTCCACATTTATCAGCTTATATTCCTGGAACAAGTCAAGTTAAGTCAAGGTCGGTTTGGCAGGTGAGGCTAGAGCTTATCCAGTAATGAGCCCAAAGGGGTGTGAAATTCACACATCAGGATTGGGGGGCCAGTTCCATTCCCTGTACCGCCTGTGATTTCCCAGGATGGCCTCATACACGAAAAATGGTACACGGCTTGGGTGAAGCTGAGGGTGCCAGAGACGTCACCCGCAATCGAACCCGGGCCCTCTAGTCAGTAGCCCAGCGCTCTAACCACCGGACTACCACGCCCCTTAAAGCCCCATTACTACATGATAAAATACTATCTTTACATGTGGTAAGCCTATCACAAGCACAGCGCCATTGACCACTGAATCTTAGGACAGTATGATTATTGCCTTCGCCTACGCGGAGGTCATACCATGGCCTCTCACAGATTTCCCATGGCAATACTCTGCGCTCCCTTTCTCCTACTGCCCTCCCTTTATAATTTCCTAATGCACCAGTGCCTAAACTGCGGCCCAATACGTCTTTTGATCCGGCCCGCCAAATCATGCCCAAGGAACCTAACGGTCGAATTTGTTTGCAACGAGATCGTCCGATACGTAAAGTGATGCATGATCAAAGCTTTACCGTCAAAAAGAAGGATTATGTGAAGATATTATAATAATGTTTTGCATTAGATGAGCTCACAGATAGTTTGATGTGAATAGTTCCAGAGCATAGCCACTCTTAACGTCTTCATCTAGTCCACATATATTGAAAGCGTCTCTTGCATCGTTTGAAACTTTTCGGCCGAAGGAACACCTCAGGCCACCCAACAAATTTACGGAATTCCTTCTGAAAGGAACACCTTCTCTGAAAGGTGTCCAAACTGAAGGGAGTCGACAACTTTGGTGCGAAAAAGATGAAGGGAGATGGTTCCCCCGGTGGGATTCATAGCCTTCCGGGGATCGTGCGGAATAGTGGGGTGGCCGTGTGATGCAAGCAAACCCTCGGAATATATTCCATGCCCTGGGAATATATTCAAAGCGTCAACCCGAAACACGGCTTGCACCAATGAAAAAGGAGCACGTGAGTGCATTGTCCCACCAATTCCTCTCCCCCAGGTCGGTTCACTTTGGGGGGCGAGGGTCAGGAGCAAAACCCCTCTCGTCTCCCCGGTGAAATAATTAAGAAAAGGAGATCAAATGAAAGCAAGAGTTTAGAAAATAATCAACAACATAAAATACCAAGAAGACCACAACACTAATGCTATTGTGCAGCACCAAATGAAACAGAAAGCGGACGTTTTAATTTGCAATTCATAGCGAAACTACACTCCACTGCCCTTAGGATACGTACATTGTGGCCCGCATTATAAAAATATTGACAAAAAAGGCAGTGTCAAATCCCATACTTACACTAACAGGTACCGTGGGGTGTCGAAGAATAAGGTAAAGAAGCTGAGCGAATGAAATCGAAAGGGTGAGTGCAGAACATTCATCAGCACATTACACGGTGTGCAGTGACCTAAAGGGGAAGGCTACCGATCAAAGAAATTAATTTTACCCACACCTACGCTGGATTAAAGCGTAGACTCTCCACGGCATATTAGAGACAAGGTCAAAAATTCCACGAGGCTTCCGCCCTCGCGGCCATTAATTTCGTCATCACGATAGGTCATAACTGCAGCGATCATTGGTGTCCATGGCCAGGAGCCCTTCGACGCTTTCGAGCCCAACTCCCTCCGCCCCTCCCCCACCTCTAAACCCATGACTACCTTCATGCTCAGCTACTCTAGTAGTACCAAGATGCCCACGGCGGCGCCGTGGCCCAGAGCACCCGAAAGGTTCGCTTAGTACCGCTTAGCATTCGCCCGATTCAAATCCAAATACAAATATGGCGGTTTTGGGGGATTCTCACTTCGAATGTGATGCGGCAATTGGGAGGCTAAAATTTGTTGACTAATATCTGTCAGAAAGTTTAGTTAATTAGTTTAGCCCAAGTTAATAGCTTCCTCTTCTATGGAATTCACCGTCGGAAAAAACTTACATTGCATAAATGAGAAAGTGCAGGTGCTATTATATCTACAATATTTTTTAAAAGTGTAGGTACTATTTATTTCATCACTATTATAATATGTTCCAGCTATCATTGAATTTCTGAAATATTAATTGTAAATCGTGGAATTCTCTACCATTTCATATGAAAAATTGAAATACTGAGAATGTTCTCCGTAGATACAGACCTGCAGATATCCGCCCGATATCAAATATCAAAGATATCAAAAGAATTCTACAAGAGCATCAGAGTTATAGAAAATTACTATTTCATTAATGTAGTTTTAATTTGTTAACTACATTTCAAATTTAAATAAATATTTTAAAACCCCCTTTTTGAAAATGTTTGGTTCACAAAATAGTCACTCTCCATGAGTTAATAATGATTGCAATCCCAGTTGTGAAAAATGTTGAAAAATTTTGTAACCATTCCTTAAAAGACCCTTACATTAACCGCGGCTAAAATTTTAGCGGCTATTTCTAAATTTAGTATTCCTCTTATTACGTGAATTTGTATTCAAACAATTTCCATAGGAAGAATTTTGCATCATTCTATGGAGGAACAGATATATTACCATATTATTATTTTAAATTAGAGTAGCTTCAAGACATTAATTACATAATTTATATATATTCCTCTCCATGAGACCACATAATACCCGAGGAGCAGATGAATTACCTATACAGAGCTACTGAATTGTTTTTAATGGTAACATTTCCATAATGCTAGTAAAACTTTAAAGTTTGGATTCACGTTTCTTGAACATTTTGACGAGTGTAAATTATTTTTAAATAAATGAAATAAATGAGGTAGAATTATTTCCGATCATCTGTGTGCTGTGTGCATCAGCACAAAAAGAGGAGATGTTTTTTAGGTCAAAAAAATGGAATAAGTCAAGTAGGGAGGAAATTAAGCGTAGCTCTTCCTTAACCTTTTGCTACGGGCGCTACGGGAGCTCTTACTACGGAAGGAGCACTGCACCTAGGTCGATAAGGTAGAGCACACACCGGGAGTCGACGGGGAAAAAGTGCTGCCCCCGACGGTAATCGAATACCGGAGAAAATGTCAATAGAGCCACTCCATCACGAGAGCGGAGTGAGCGGAGAGGATTTCGAGTTCCTAAATCACCTCGATGCTTCGAGAACGCCGAATGGGAGAAATCCAGGCATCGTGAAAGGAAAATACTCGATTAGAGACGACACTCCTCTTGCCGGATTAAATGAACAGAGATAGGCCTCGTTCACTCGCACATCGTTAATTCGCCTTCACAGATTTTTCACTGTTTTCGGATGCATCTCGACTGGATATTTAATTAAAAAATTCCATTTCCGGTCCTCTTGGCTTTCTTCTGCTATTACGAAAAATGAAAACAGAAAATATTATAAGCACCTCCCACGGAGTTCTTTTCACTTAATACGCACAAGGGACATTTTTCTCAAATAAGAACCCAGGCGCACTATTAAATAACATATCTTCATTGAATTAAATAACGGTCATTAAGTACAGAGTATACGGACGGATTATAGAAAGATAAAATTGAGATTTACTATCAGGATTTATTACGAGGTAATTAATTAAAATGGAAATGGGAGAGCGATACTTTTATTCATTTTTTAGGTCTCACTCGGACTGAATGGCAAAAATGCACTTTTCCACAGAATTGAAAATTTTATTTCGACCTATATTTCGATGAAATACATTATCACCACCAGATTATGTAATTTACCAAAATTTGGGCAAATTGAATCACTTTATAGATAGGAAAAGTGCATTTCTTTCCGTCATTTACTTCTCCTATTCCTCCATACCACGCCAAATTCTGATTTAATTGATAAATTAGAATGTTTTGCGTAACATAAATTATATTAACGCCTGGTTTGTAGCCATTTTTGTACATGGCTCAATTTGAATAATAACTACTGCTAGCAACTCGATTACATCGAGTACTGATTAAAATTGAAATACCGTAGTTAGGATTATGTTATTTCCATTTTTGGTTGCTTTTATTTCACTTCACACACACATTATTTTATTTTACCTGTCGCTTTCCTAAATTAAACTGTGGCAGCGTTGATGATATAGATTAGCTCCAGAATTTATACTCTTCCTAGTAATATTTTTTTCTATTCTCGGTGTACATAGTTCCATTTTTCCTTTCTGGGATCTCTCTGGGATATCGCAGCACTGGGGCATTTTTTGACGCTACCTTGGATCGGACAATGTCGAAATCCCAACTTCTATCATTCTGCAGTCAAGATAATAATGCCGTATATACGAATGAGTATTTTTATTCTTACTGGCCAGAGATTTGGGAGCGGGTGAGAAAGACACCCATATTCCAGAGGCCTTTATCCAGAAGAAAAAAGTAGGTGGAATGCACTCGATATTATTCTGTGGCGGCGTCATGTTTTAGTGAAATTTACAAACGTCTGTCCATCATTATGGAACAATTACACCATATCGGGCCTGAGACTATAATTATACGGCGAAGTTCTGACAAAAATCGGAGATTTAAGTTCAAATGCTTTTATCCTAATTAAGACACAATTTTTTGCAAACGTTAATGCAGACTCTTTTGAAGAAACGGATAAGGAATCACTGCCTCAAGATCGACACACGTTTCGTTGGACAGAATTTTATTTCCCTCAATTATTTTTGAGTTACGTCCACCACTGTATGCTATTATTAATTACTCCGCTAAGCATATCATGGAAGCCTTAGGTTGGGGGAACAGCAGAGCTAGTCTCACCTCATTCAGGTAAATAAATAATAATACATACGGTATGCATGGGAGGGAGATACCCAAGGGATGTGGAGAGTTGCGAGAGAGAGTGAACTTCCAAATGGGGAGACGGGAGGAGGGCTCGCCACGACTGCTACAAAATCCAGAGTCTCGGTCGGAATTCCCTCATTATCCAAAGCATCCTCAGAATAGTGTCCATCTACATCCGAGTTATGACGATGTCTTACAAAAATCACGCCGAGTTCCTGAAGAATAAAACTATCATTTATGGGGAAATATACCTAATGCCGAAGCCAATGACTGTTTGCTGGATTTTATATGGATACGCACTCATATACTTTTCCTAATGCCATCTAAATCATGAATCTGGTGAACCCAGACTTGTTGCTCCACTCAATCCAGAACCACTCACCTCATCTTGAGTCCAGAAGAAGCTTCACATAGCAGCATTTAGGGACGACGTAATTTTACTACGATCTATAAACCTTTTCTTTATTCGCTGTATGTGTACACCAACTCATGACTGCAACGCTAAACAATAGCACAAAAACGCCCAGGTTGAAAATGATACAACCATTCTCGCCTGTCAAATCGCTTGGAAGAACGCAAACTAATGGTTTCTTCCAGGCGCAGCTTCAAAAAATCGTTTAGCGCATAAAAATCCAATGGGATGGCGTCAGGTGGTACAGGGAGGGAGGGAGGGAGATAATTCAAACCCCCAGGGGGAGGGAGGGAGGGATTGATGGTCTGGTCAAGTCAAGGCGGAAGGGGGCGGGGGAGCTTCAGTGAGCGGTGCTCATGATGAGTTTGAAATATTAGAAAATTAATGAACCAATTATACTTTTCACGTTTACAGCTGTCGATCATGGTAAATTCAATTGGAAGGAAATGGGGTAGAGGGACAGCGCTTGAGTGAAACGAATCCAAATTGATGTGCTAATAGGATGTTCCAACGAATTAATCTTTTCCACCTTTAAAGGGATAGTTCTCCGCGAATAATGTAATGGCAAAAAAATTATAATACACACACGTAGAAACCTTTAAATAGAAAATGAGCATTAAGTCGGAAAGTTTTCTAAAATTTACCACAACTTTCCTCTCCACCAATGACTGTAATTTCTATCATTATTCAGCGGTAAAAAAACACGAAGAGTATAATACTCTTTACATTTTAAACTTAGAAAATTATCCCACAAAATGTTTAAACTTTTTTTTAGTGATTTATCACGTCACCGTTTATCTGATCTGATTTATATTTGTAATTTACAAATGCAATTCAAATCTTCCATAAGCGGAGTTCAACAGGACGAGAATAAGGCTCCAATAAAGTATAGGAAATTGTACCAGGCGAAAATTGGTGGAAATGTGATATGTTCACAATGAAATAGAATTGCTCAACATTTTCCACACTAATTTATTTTACCGATCATGATTTCCACGTAAAGACCCTTGGCAATGGCACTCGGTGCTGAAACCATAGATGATAAATGAAATAAATGTGGAAAATACCAGACAATTATCTCAAAGTGGCCAAGAAATTAACCCATTATCTTTTTTATTTACGTTTTAACTGTGTGCTAACGATCAGAATGGCCAAAAAACTAAATAATTTATTTTAATGCAACTCGATGTCGAATACAGTGGATAAGTGAATAAGGTGGAAGAGTGATTTGCGTTGCCTTATCCACTTCACAACCCACAGGAGCGCAAATATTTCCAGTATTCTGACGTGGGATCGGGATTTCTTAAGTGTTTTTGGCGTTTCCTCCCGACAAAACACCAATGAGAGCAGAATGAAAATAATTTTAGAATAAATAAAGCTCACTCTGGTCTTTTTCAGAGTGCAAAAAAAATACATTACAACAATAGTTAATTATTTCCCTGACTTCTGAACTGTCTTTAAAAGTAACGCAAAACTAAAAATTGAATATTTTCTTACTAAATCCATCCTCTTGTCAGAAAACATCTAGAATAATAAGTACCCCTCATGCCACGAGGACACTAGGCGTGGGAATAGTGTGGAATAAATATGTTTAAGATTTTAACAATGAGTAACAAAACAAAAATTCGACAATTTTTCCAAAACAGCATATTAAAGTATTCCTTCGATGTGTGGCATTTGACTATTGATTCGCTCAAAAGCCCGCCTTGGCTCGAGAAAGAAATGCTACAGAAAAGATGGCGAGAAAGGAGGGAACAGAAGCTATATTTAGAAGTTGATCGGCTAAAAATATTCAGTGTGAAGGTGAAACGAAGGCAAAGTTGAGCACACAATCAATAGGAAAAGCACAACAGCGACACTAAAATTGACAACAGGTGGGAATGGGAAAGGAGTGAGCGAGCAAATCGAGAGTTCTAACGGATTGAAAACCCAATAACGCTGTCGCCAGAGACAGGCTTAAACCGCGCGATGGTCCTAGGCTCACTTTCAATCACTCCAAGTCAACGCCATAAGTTAATTCTAATACCGTAATCGTCACTCGGAATGATTTATGGTTTAACCCCATTATAAAATATGACATTTACTACCAAAGAGATTGATTAATTACATTTCTCCATTTTTTTCAATTAAAAATATATAATCACAAAAAATAATTCTGTTTCGCCACAAAAAATGTAATTAGGTCATAATGTTACGGAATAATGCATTTTTGTAGAAAAAAGGAGATTATCTCCGCACCTTCTCCATTACAAAGGTTTTTCAGCAACAATTTGGGAATCGACTAAAATGTTTAAGTTATCAACGTGAGTAGTTTAAGCAGTCTCGTTGTGTCAGACAAACGAGAAAACACTGCGTGTATTTTATTATGCGGTTATTAATTATCATCGACTCTCAGGAAGATGGCCAGTGACTCAAAGTTAAAAGCATTAAATTTAGAGTATTGGTCCACGGCCATTTCAAAATAAATTTTGAAATATTTTGAAATGCCCATGGGCCAATCCATTAAACTTAAAAAGGGTATTTTAAATGATCTGAATATAATTATGAAATGTTTGTGATAGATCATCATTATATAAAATTTGCTCTTTGGTTCCTCACGAAATTGAAAACTGGTTCCCTCAGTCTTCCGGAAGAGGACACCTATGCACGTTTTGAATAAGAACAATTTTAGCTTTCTTTTAAAAACCATATTCAATGATGACGGCCCAAACGATATGGTTGAAAATGGCTACACTAGCTGTTGGAAATATCTATAGTAAAAAATTACACAAACAAAGCTGAAGGAACAAGGAATATTAAAAAAACATTTTGCCATTCTTTTCCACTTGATCACAACACAAAAACAAGAGTATCATATATGACGTGTTTTTTATGTGTAGAGGCGGCTGCACTCTTTCCCTATAATCCTTTTGAGAGGTTAGTCCCTAATGGTACCTCATCTCTCCATCAACCTCAATCTCACAAGATTTCGAAAGTTTAATTATGCACGGAAATGTGTCCAGAACGAAAGGAAAATCCCCTAGCGAGAATGCGGATTAACACTATACATGTAAATCTTCCTCTTTTGGCACAACAATAATCGCGGGTTTCGGCCTCATTGACCACATAAATGACGCCTCTGGGGTCGGGGGCACGAGCATAGGGACGGGGAGGGGCCATGGCCATGATGGCGTGAAACCTAGGAACGGTGATGGACAATTGTGATTACGCCCGTGGATATCAACAATGTCACTACCACGGTGGTTAATCATTGGCAACAAACAGACAGATGTAGCGAATGAAAAATCACGAAGATATGATATACCCAAGTCAAGAAATACGATGAAAAGGACAATCGCTGTTCTTTTTTATTGTCGGTGACCCCAGCCACTTTCATCAACGCAGGCGGATCCCATCTCGTTTTCAACGACAGAAAACTGAAAACTGGCTCCCAGTCAGAGATTCAGTTTTCTCTCGTTTCAATATTGAACATAGGTTTGCGCTCTTTATGAACCTTTAAGAGCACACTGATCCGCGTAGAATACGACGAATACATGTCAAAAGGAACTAGCCAACATAGAAAAGTGTACTTTTCTGACGATAGGTACGATAGGTACGATATGAACATATTCAGTTAAGTTTTTTTAACTCTATGGAATTTATTTTGCTGATTTAAAACCTTGAAAATTCAAAATAGATATATTTATTACTGAAATTCAACTGAAAATTTTCAAACAAACGTAAATGTAATTTGACAGTTTGAAAATCGTCACTACATGAATAAAAATATATGACATTATAAATAGTATATTTCGATTTCATATGTAAATATATATATAGTCAAATATAATACAATCACACTGGGAACCAATTCCAACTGGTATTTTCTGTAATAACATTAGGGCATATTAACTGAACGTTAGAGTACAAATGTTGTAACAGCGCAATATCAGCTAATTAATTAATTTTTAAGTATTTAAAGCAATGCACGAATAGATTTAAATACAGAAATTAATAGCCTAATATTTTACCTCAAGTTAAGTAGATTGACCGTTATGTGGTAGTACAGGTGGTAGCAAATTGTTTTCAACTATTTTTAGTGTGTTTAATAGCTCTATACATTAAATAAAACTAACCAGTTAACCAGCAAATCAGTCTCACCACGCTTAAAATGGAATCAATACATTCCTTTGTTACAAATTGTAATTAAAATCATATATTTTATATTAGTACTATACATTGTTCAGTAATTTAAAAGATAATAATTAAATTAAAAAGGAAATTTAAAATACAGGGTGCTTATCAAATCGTAGCATTCTCCCTCATAACAGAAAGGATACAGAGAAGGGGGATCCTGGCTTTTTCCCATTGAATGTACCATTAACGTTTACAAAACACACCGCAAATTTGGTAGGACTTGGTTATCGTATCAACTCGTGATAGAGCTTCCAGGCAACGAGTGCGTTCACCGCGTTGCGGATGGTTGATCAACCACTAAGTTGAAGAAGTAATCGCGTGTACCCGCTGCATAAGCAGTCTCAGATAATTAGTGACTGTAGCGGCGTAAGAATTTAACCCTGAGCAACGTGGCCTTAAAATACAACTGAGTTGTCGAGAGACTGCGGTTAATCAATAGGCCGCAATAAGATGAGGAGGCGTCAGCAGCACCCCATTTGAGTAAAGGTAGTG
The DNA here is from genome assembly GCA_002093875.1 of Calopteryx splendens. NCBI lineage: Eukaryota > Metazoa > Arthropoda > Insecta > Odonata > Calopterygidae > Calopteryx > Calopteryx splendens. Next base: position 142,622 of record LYUA01002411.1, read on the forward strand.
GAATTGAATTGGTTGGTTCATCGTCCCGTAATCTGAACTAAAAAATTGAATCAATTACTTATTACAATTACTTATTTCAATGCCTGAGTGGCAAAACTTTCTTTTCACGACTGGGTTACTGCGACGTGGACGGCAACGGAAAACCACGATAATAACGACCTATCATCCCGAGGTGAAACAGTCCAACTTCTCGTAATCATTTCATTTTTAACAATAATGCAACATTCTCAAATAAAACCTTCCGGAGTGAAATTTGTTTTCCATTGGGATCTCCTTGGCCAGTAGTCCTCGCCCAGAGATCCGAATGTGAGTGAGTGAAACCCAAATAAGTACATTAATTCAAACTACGTAACGTGGAATGGAAGGTCAATTCAAATATGTAGTAGTTAAGAGGATCTTTAAGTGGAAAAACGTAGAATGGCATCAAATGGTATAAGGTAAAAATGAAAAGGAATGACCACAAGAAGGGTACCTTTGGAGTTGTTACAGAATAATTCTCACGTGATTGGCAAGCGGAAATAGGGCCATAAAACCTAGGGCATAATGCTGCGAAACAATGCTGCATTGAAAATTAAGAGCTTTCAGCAAAACAATGGCAGATTCGTCACGAGATGGAAGACGTGTATAATGATTTTGCTGAAGATGTTTGATGGTACAGCCGGAAGCGCCCCTGCCACACACCCTAGCGATGGTTTGCAGGGTATTATGTAAACAGACAGGGTATATGTAGAGATATAAGTAACCACATACGTAAAAGGAGCAAAAAATCAATAATTTATGGAAGACTGGAAAGCAATTGCCGATGACGGCTGAAAGGGAATTAAACAACAAAAAGATATTGACCAGAGAAACGAAATAAATTAAAAGAAAACCTACTGGAGTTCTGGGAGAAGTACAATTGGTAGCAGACAGCTGTTTCAAGACCACACTTACGAATAAGATACAGGCAGCAGATGCCGGAGACCTAAGAAGATATCAAATCCATTGCATTCCCGTGAAAATTAAGGAGCCAAAGACGTGCAAATCTATTCGGGGGCAGTTATCGACTGTGACTACAACTTAAAGTACATTTGAATCCTAGGATCACACCTAGGATTCAAAAGTGCCATACAGTAGAGTGCACCAAATATAAAATAATCAAACCATAGGTATATTTTTCATATACTTATAGACGAATGAAAGAGTAAAACTTTTCACACGGAAAAATTTACACCTTTGGTATTCGAACCCGGAACCTCATCAAACAAATCATATTAATCAAAGACAGCACGATTTATAAATCCATACATTGGTGTTGCCACAGTACTTCAGGTTACTATTGCTACTTTTCAGGTGAAAATGTCAGCAGTTGCAACATTAAATGCTTACAGAATTGACACTTTAATGCTCTAATCAGCTAATTTCTGGCACTAGTGACAATATAAGTAACCAGCAATTTTATAGAGCTTAGAAGGGTGTCGCCTTTTCATAATGCAAATTTTTAGAGGATGGCATAATTTTTTTAGCATTTTACTCCCAGGAATTTTAAATAATTTCGCTGAAGCGAAGCAGAATTTCAAGAGAAAATGATGTAAAAGTGATTTCCAAACTTATCCAAAAGTAAAATAATGCATTGTGCTTATAAAGAAAGCACGCGAAGGGCATCATGACAGGATTGTAGATAACGTATGCTCTACAATTCGGCGCCGATTAATTGTTGCCGTCCTTGAAATTATTGCAGTTTAACAAACATGACTTTTTTTAAATCACCTTCGAAAATACTTTTTCCGGGCCGGATGGAGTTGACGAAATGGTCGGAGCATATGGCCCGCGGATGGAAGCTGCTATACGTCCCCCCGCACCGTCAGGCGCCGTCCATTCAGCGGTACGGCGAAAGGGACTCCGGTCGCGGATGGCTCGCAGTCTACTCTTCGCACACTTCAGACACGGGCAGGCGATCATTCAGCCACGCGATGAGGAATCGACGGAGCCTCCCTTCGGCGAATCCCGTGCGGCCACACCGCAATGAGAAAGCAAACTCGAGCCAAGTCTTGACCGCGAAATGAAATCACCCGCGAATCTCGGGAGCGGGGCTCGGGGCAATTTTTATTTGAGGGTTATATTGGCGAAAAAAAGAGATCTCGGAGATGGCGGGGCGGGAGGAGGTGGGAGGAGAGGCGGCGGTGGAGGGGAAAGACTTCCCCGCTCCACTTGATAAACGCTGTGACATTAGGAAAAAGCAGAGAAGAAGGAAGTACAAGGATTTCCTATATTTTCTTACTTCCTTATTCTTTAAATAGTTTTCGACAGTGAAAACCCTTCCACGCGGCTCACAGTGGACACTCAAAACAAACAGTTAAATACTATTTCCCGTATAATAACATAAATATAATTATTTATACAGAATTCAATAATTAATATAACATTTATATATTACTAATTTGTATTTTATTCTATTTTAGCCATTTTCGCGGGATAATTTCAAATATTTTCGTCTATTTCTATAAAGTTCATTAGTTTGCACTGTTTTCATAACGTAAAAATATTATTGAAGTTTTATAATTTGCCGATAACAGTAACAGAAAATAGAATATCAAAATCAATAGAGAAGTGATGGAAAGGAAGAAGATGGCAAATGGACCAATTAAAAAAAGATGTTCCCTGAATTGTGGGAGAAAATAGCAGTCTAATGAAAATACTCAGAGTGTAAAAGAAGAATATATAACTTTAGTGCACATGATAATACATGAGACTATGAATCTTTGCGATCCACTAAGGAAATTTATTCAGGTATTTAGAAATGTATTTAGGAACTTAAGAATTTTATTACATACAAATTAGTAGAAAGAAAAGCGAACGGGAAAAAACAGAGGAAAACCTCGGATGAAGTACGCAAAAAAATAATAATAGGCGTGACGGTGAAGAAATATGAGAGATTAAAGAGGATATCCTGCAGAAGAAGGTGGTTAAAACCTGCGTCAAACCAATTACTGGCTTAATCAACGTTGACTACGATGATCATGACATTCCTTCTAACTGTAGTATTCAAACGCGGTCTGAAAAATAAAAAATGCACCTCGTGAAATTCTCGCGTGTTTCCATGGCGTCTCGAAGTTCTATGCTGCCGAGCTCTGCTCACTCGCTGTCTTCTCGTCACAAGGACAGTTCCGTTCAAGGGAGCATCTTCAAGTGTTAGACCTGAAGATGTCCCCTCCGAAAGTCCTGCAGCATCATGCACTTCGTGAAGTACTTCGGCAATCCGAACTGGGTCGGGGTCTCCTCAACCGCCGATGAACGGGTTTCTACAGAATGGAAGTTTACATTATGGGATGAAAATTCGCTGTTTGGTAGCTATCTCGCCAAGCCAATTTCGCTTGACCTGACATAAACCCAAACATGAGGTGTGCCGAGATATTAGTGGCCGACTACAACTATTAACTCCAGCTGTGGGTAATTTCCTGTCTCCCGGTAAACTCCCGAATCCCATCAGCTTCTTCCACGGATTTTTCCACCCTCATGTGGGATCGCTGAATGTGGTAATCGCGTCCTTTCTACAGCCCCCTACATCCCCCGACAGCGTAACCTTCTCACCAAGGTCTTCCCATTCATACATTCCAGCCACCTTTCCAATGGCCTCCCTCTTTTCTTTCTCCCTTTGCACTTCCATATCCAATACTCTTACCTCACACACACTTCCCCTCCCTTCCCATTCAATGCCCACGCCTTTTCCCCTCCCCCCTTCTCGTTCTTCCAGTGTTTGTCTCCAACCATGTCCCTCCTGGTCATCCCAACACCCATCTCAACATCCTCATTTCCGCCACCTCCCTCGCCTCATTCCCCGAATCCCATCTCATCTCTTTTAAAAAGAGTTGCTGTCCACTCCACGCACTTGTTTCATTTTGTCATCGACCCTCCTCTCAAGACTTCACGACAAGAAACTCAAAAGATGAGGCGCGAAATGGATGAAGAGTTCGCTAAAAATACGAGACGACGGATCCGAGGGAGGTCTCCTCTCGGGGCGTTCGTTCCTCGAGAGCAACCAGCATTGGCGAGTGGGCGGGTGGAGAGAGGGGGAGGAGGGGGCGCGGGTGGA
>LYUA01002411.1:161944-177563 GCA_002093875.1 Calopteryx splendens
GGGGTCGGGGCGGTTTGCCCGATTGCGCCGAACACCTTCTTCCTCCAAACCCGAAAGGCACACGACAGGTGACAGCGGCGTGAGACTTTCCCAAAGAAACGAGGCGATTAGGAGGCCTCGGGGGAGGCAGTATGGGACAGGTACTCACTCCCACTGGAGGCAGACATCTTGGTGCTTGGCGTTGCGACAGAATACGGTGGTGTCCTCTCTTCGAAATCCTTCCGCGGCACTGCTGGTCCGTTCAATCGGTCGTGCGGGAGCCAACTGAAAGGAAGGAACACATGAGCTGGAGTTGAGACGCTTCCACCATAGATGGCGAAGAGATGACCTTAGATGATAACGTCATACAGAGTGTTAATGCTTCCCCGCGAGCTTCCTCGCGTCACATTAGCGTCTGTCATAAAGAGCCTCCGCGCGCGAATAAGGTGGAGAGTGGAGGAGGACACAGGCTGTACGGCATTGTCTCGCGTCCGCAGCGGGGAGGGATGTCGATTGGATATCGCACTGAATTTTATATCCGCTGAGAATATGACTTGCGTACTGTTTTGCACGGCAGCCATTACGCAGAGGAGTTGACTGGCATGGGAGTCCAATTTTAAGGTGAACTATCGCGCGCATCATACCAACTTCAACCTGAATGCCAGGATTGAAGACCCCGGCCACATTCACGTTCGAATTTTTCTCGCCTGAGACAAAGCCTCCTTCAAATAGCTTCAATTTATGCCCATTAATTCCAAACTGCATGTGACTTCAAGTAGACAACTTTAGCTGATAGGTCACAACAATGCGTTTCCATTACATCACATATTAAGCTGCACATGAAGGGAAATACAATAAATGACATTAAATACTTTCAAATGAGAATTGTTTGTGGGATGAGGGTACAACCCTCAGTGTAACACCCAATAAATGTGGTCAATACTAATTATGCATCATAAGCTTCTGCTAAATATTTTCTGTCAATTCCCTTTGTCATTATCTATTATTATTATTAAATACATCCACATTTAAAAATGAAATTGATACTAGGGAGAGATGGAATTAGAAATAACGGTTGAGGCTCCAATAGAGCACAGCAGTTAAAAAAATCTTTTATTTGCTGATTTAGCATAAAGGATAAACAAAACTTGGTTCTTAGAAGAAATTTTTTTCTCTCCAACTTTCACGTCAATTTCCTCCCTTTTTTTCGAGGGGAAAAGAACCCCACCACGCCACCCCCGATTCGCCCCTGACCACAACACATCATGCTCACTACATCGCAGGCATTATTCAACAAAATTAATCAGTGTAGCCCTTGGCGAAGCGCACAGAGTTATGTCATGGACAGCCCACCGCGTGGTGGTCCCTGATTTTAGATTCGCCACCGATGTTTTCGGTACGTGCTCCGTAATTGACTGGTCACGACAAATTCAAGTCACGACCAAATGCGACGCAATCATCATTGTATTCACGTATTTTCTAAGAGCTACTTATATTTCTTTTCTTTCGCTATTGGTTACACGTTCAATGCCTTCTAATATGCCACTACATTGATGACGCGGATTTCTTTGTACCCTCGCGAAAGATGTCCTTATCTCTTTACTGGAATCAATTCATTCGATACGCTATGAAATAATTAGGAATTCATTTTATCAAAATTAATGAGATTCAAGGGTAAAAATATTTGTGGTCATGTTAGCAAAACCTTATCGGATTTGGGTTCAAGGGTTCACCGATAGCATTCAAATTATCCGCAAAAAACGGAGAGTGTAAACTGAGACGATTATTTCAATCGGTGTTTCGTGCATCTTAAGCATTCACGACATTCTCTGCTGGGGATCCTCGCTTCGTGCGCACAAAACTGCTATCTCTGATAGTAAAAGAAGATTAAAAACGTCAAGAGAAATAGCGTACACATTTTTTTCATTATGCCACTAAGCCATAGTCTTCGGGTCTACGAATGAAAAGTTAAGCATTTTTGTGATTACAATTATTAAATAAGTACAAAATGACATGATTCATATTTGGCTTAAGAAGCACGGAGTATAAATATTTATCTTTAATGAAGACAATATAAGACTCTGAACATTTTTTTAATCAAGCGCTCTCATCCATAAAGAGATAGCACAGTGTGTGAAAATTCCACAGAGAATGAAACGAGGATCCAAACCAGACATATCAGACCAGATCACTGTGAGGGTCTTTATTTGAAAGATATTTCGGTCATTTTGAGGCACCACTTTCCACGGTGAAGGAGGATACTCCCGAGCGCATGCCTGAATTTTCGCACTATAGAAGGATGCGTCAGCCGCCGTTTGGTAGCCATTGTATCATTGTAGTATTGTCCGGCATGATTGTCGGATTTCCAGTTTGCTCGAGATGACGGAACGTGTAGAGCAGAGACGCTGCAAAATTTGCGCCCAGGCTGCGGTCACAGGAACAGAAAAAAAATCCGTCTTGACGTAGCGCAGGACATTTTGGGCCAACACCACACCCACCCACACTGCCAACCCTGATCCTCAGTTTCTGAACATCGTGATAACTAACACGAACGGATGAATCATGGGTTTATGGATGCGACGCGATTTGAGAGTAGAGTGGAGATAATGCAGAACGCGACGACGGAGCTGAAGGTCATTCCAAAAATGTTTTCAGAAGTGGAGAGATCGGTGTACTAAGTGTGTGGAGACGCAAGGGGTGTACTTTGGAGGAGATTATGGCCCTAACCCCGGCAAGTACGCAACATATTTCCCCGGCCAACGGTCGGATTCTTTTTAGACAGACTTCATATATTGCTACTTTCCCTTGATTTTTGAGTTAATTTTTCTAATACACAAGAAAAACAGACATTTCCCAACTACCAGAAGAAACGTCTATTGACATTAGGCCACACAAGCCTGGAAATAAGGAAGCAATTAATTGAAACATATATCTGAAGCACGGTTCTCTGTGGTGGTATGGATATGGATGGGCATATAACACAAGGTGGTAGTAAGCACAATAAGAGCAGCGGAAAAAAGAAATTGACAATTGCATTGACAATATGATGCTACAGGAGAATGGAGAGGTTAATATGGATGGATGGAATAACTAACGAAAAGAAAGCAATGAATTTTACTGTAAATCCCACTTGACTATTTTTATTATTACGACCTAAGTTTCGACACTTAATGCTTCAGGTCATTAAGTGTCAAAATCTATGTCGTAATAAAATAAAATCATAAAGTGGAATTGAGAAAGATTAATTCATTGCATCCTTGATGGATAACTTCCACGCAATAAAGCCTGATACAGTTTCTTCCACTAAGGAAAAGGTTCTACGAAGTCAAAAAGAGATGTGACTGTAACAATGAAGAAAACATGGGATAACGTCATCGAGCACATTTTGACAAACGACCGACTCATGGAAATGGTACTCCAAATAAACGTGTCTGGGTAGATGCACTGCGTAATACATTGGATGGGACAGATGGATCAAGTGATGAGAAACTTCAAAGAGAAGAAATACGTAACCATGGAGACATAAATCGATGAAAGAATTATGTGGAGAGCTGCGTCAAACTAATCATAGGATTGATGCCCAGTGATGATGATGGTGAAAGGATATCTGCATAATTATTTTAACTTCTGGAACCACAAGTAAAGGCCGAGGGTGCTACTATACGCGGCACAACGCCTAAATGCTTTCTTTACATACCGTCATCCTACAACACGGCCTAAAAAATAAACTAACTTCACGCCCAAATGGAAACCCGGAATAATCGACAAGTGTAAAGACTATTTCGCAATCACTTTTTTTTCCCTTCCCGGAGATTGCTTCCCTTTTCCGAGAGACAGGTGCGGGAGCCAGGAGTCAGCAGCCACAATAGCGGGGGGAAGGTTGACGGAGAAAGGATAGCCCTGAACTAAGGCGCACTTTTAAGCAAACGCCAGCGTAAGAATAGTTTCCATGAGTAACTCCGCCCACGCGTATGATTTCATCGATGAAGCCGACAGCAGCAGACAATTTGCCCAGGGGCGTTAAGCAATCGACTTGATCGAGACCATGGGCGTGGCTACGGGAAAGAGGTGTGGTGGAGGCGTCGGCCGCAGAACAGCCGCACCACCTCCTCCTCCGACCCTCCTGCATTTACCGGCGTTATTGCCCCAATCGTGATTTGCCCCAACTCCCACTTTTTAAAAGAATATTTTTCAGAGGAAGTGTGTTTTTTTGCGCAGGATTTCACAGCAGCACGCGCCTTCGCCGTCATTTTGTTATTTCTAAATCGAAAATAGCCACTCCACCGAGGACTGAAGAATAAAACGGTAACTTAATGTCTCCAAAAATACATTTATTTTTACGTTTCCCTGCACAAAATCATCAGTGCCTGACCGCGAAATACGGAAACACTGGGTTACTGAATATTCTCATAGTTAAAAAGTCCCCATCATAAAACCTCCATAAATACCACTCACCCATTCGCTCAAGTGTCTTTCCCAAATCTCATTTGAGCATCATGGTCTGCAGCTGAGGTATGGCCTGCAGATGAGGTATACCTCAGCTGCTGACCATTAACTTAGTTTTATTCTTGTTTATCTTAGGGCCAACTCCATTCTTCATACTGGCCCGAATACTTGCGTTTCCATTTTCCTGCTCAAGCATGGAAACGTCCTCCGAAACTCGCAGCCAGCTTATCCTTTCTCCGTGTACTCAAACACCATTACCTTCTCCTTGATCTCGACCAACGCCTTCTCAATGAGCAAACTAAAGATCAAAGACCATAATGAGCATCCCTGAATTACTCCTTCCTTTACTCTAGCTCCATCGCTACTTTCACCGCATTAATTCACTGACGACTGATCTCTACAGAGAGTGTGTATCAATCTTCTGTCGATGCAGTTAACTCATATTTCTGTTAGCATTATGTAACAATCCAAATTGTCAAACCCTTTCTTCAGATTCATAAGAGCAATGCAATTGAGTTGGACTTTCCGTACTCTCTTCTATACGACAAGTTGAAACGCAAGAGTAAGCTGATCGTGTTCATCTACTTCTTTGAAATTCAAATTGGTCCACACGTACTAATCCGCTTTCCCCATCAACATTAGGTACATAATTCTGCTCATTATCTTCGATGCACGAAAACTCAGAATAATTGTTCAAAGGTTTCCATACTTCTCCACCCTATTTATTCGTATGGCTATGATTATATTTGTCCTCAAGTCCATCGGTTTTTCTCATAAATAATAAGTATCACATATTCGGTTATAAAGCTCAGTCAGCCTTATTTCCTGATTTTTTTAGTTAAAGGTATATCGTCGATTATTGGTCGAACACTTTTTGCGCGTCGATAACAATTTTCCCGCAAATTCTTCACTGTGGCGTGGAATTCATCTCTAGGAATTTAGTCTCCTCTCTCAACACCATCATCAAAAGTATCATCTTCTCCGTCAATGGTAACGGGAAATAATATCGGCACACACGGTTTATTGGAGGGGCTAAAATACCTATAATATTCGAAATATGGTAGAAAAATACCAATAGATAGGTACATCTCGGTCATCCTACTCACCCTGTCACTGCCAGCGATCCATATGATGCCTCCTTGCCCATCCCACAATCCAATCCCCTTTCCAATCGAACATCACAAGCCACCTACACGCGACGAAATCTCATCTAGCCCCTCTCCTGGGAATCCTCTCCCTCTTCTTTCATAGGTCAACGCACAACCACTTTTACCGTTAACAACGGTTAAAAACCATAGGCATTCCGCATTCAAACGCTTTCCCCGTAGCACCCATGGAGAGATCGGCGGAGTACAGAGAAATCCGCCACCACTGATAATCACACCGGTCCGTCGGTGTAGGAGGCTAGTGCCCAAAGAATTGGAGCCATTCACGCCCACGTCCGTCCATCACAGGAACCGCCAACGGAACAATAACGGGGCCAATCACTGCTAAGTGGGGACTTTCCATAGGAACCATTTCCCGGCATGCTTAGGGACCGAAAAAACAATTCCCTCTGAACGGAACGCTCAATCAACTCCACTCAACCTGAAACTTAAACTGCCTTCTGTCCCAAATCTTACTGCACTGGGTTTTACTAAACTTTCCGAGATATTTTTACACTGATTTTCAACATTTTCGTCAATTTTTCCTCCAGCAATTTCAATGGGCATATTTTATTACCCGAGATCATTCCACTGGCACCTTAACTAACAGCTGACGGAGCAGAGGGACACGATCTAGTAATTACGCCGAGTTCAAACTTTTCATTTCTAATCCGAGAAATTGTTGCCGAAATATTCGCCACGAAGATCATTTTTATATTGACCCCATATTTTAGTCAAAAATGATCGTCGTGACTAGTTTTCCAAGCCATCAAGTAAAGAGAAATACATATATATTTAGCGCGATAGCTTGCAGCCTTGTATCATGGTGACCGGCGCACCAAGACCATGTGATTGACTGGAAAAGGGAGGCGCGAGTGGGGAATGGACTTGGAGCCACCCCTCCTCAAGGCCAGGGCCGGCCTTAGACATAAACGAAGTCATGCTTTTTTGGCAACTTCAACACCACCTCATCCCGGTATCGATTCCCGTCCCCCCCGATCGGATTCCCGCAAAAATGACGTCACGATACTTACGCAGGCAGCAATCAAAATCTGGGTAAATAATTATGCCTGCGATCCCTTAGGTCCGAGAAAATATGTGAATAAAATTTCAAAAAGATAAAGTCAAGTTTTTTGCAAATGAATCATGGCCCTTCGCATAAAATTATAGAACTTTTACCAAAGACTACTCTAAAACCCATGCCCACGCCCCAGGCCCAAGATGAGAAGTATGAGATGAAGATAAACCGCAAAAGAAAGAAATAATGATATTCTCAACTAGTGAACAGGCTTATCTCACCATTCACCCAATACTGTGCCCAACGGCGTGCGATATTCACACATCGGGGTGGGGGGGGCAGTTCCCTTCCTTGAGCTGCCTGCGGTCTCCCAGGGAGATCTGGTACCCGAGAAATCACACAGCAGAGGTGAATTTGAGGGTGCCCAGGGGCATTATTAGAATCGAACCCGGGCCCTCGGGTCCGTTGCCAAGCACTCTACCCACTGGACTACCACACCCCTCCTCACCAGCCATGCAGTCAAAATTATACATTCCTCTATTGTTAGAGACAAACGGAGAAGACAAAGTTCAACCGATAAAAGTTAATTCTACTGACAAGTTAAATGTACTATAATATATAAGCATAAAATATTACTATAAGTATGAGGGACTAGCTACTAGTATGGGTCCCAATCAAATAAGATAAAATTGAGGATATCAACTACGCTACTCAGCGTAAAATATTGTTTCTCAACTGCTGTCTTTGGCAATTATTTTGATCCATTATCATTCGCAGGAAAAAGGACATTTTAAAGCTATCCATTCCATAAACTTTATCTCTCTCATAAGATCTCTCCCACCCTAGTACATTAACGGTGAGTAATATATTTTTAACGTCATCAGAAAGGATACCAGCACATAATTTATAATGTTGGCCTATAATATAGCCTTCGGTCGGAGAGGGATTCCAAACCCAGTTCTTCTAATAACCGCTACTACGCTTGCCATAACATCGTTTGACACATCTCGCTCCTCTTCGCTGAATGCGATCAAATTCGGCAATTGAGCCCACTACGTGACGATCCCATGCACACTACAAGAACTTATAGGTGACTAGACAAACAAGAGAAAGATAATATCGCTCTTTTACCCTCCCGTAACTTTTCCCCAGTGCCCTTTTCAAAATCCTCACTTTCTGCCAGCTTGTCCGCCTATCCCTCGAGTATGTTTACCTCAAGACAGGTCGCGGGCAGGAGCAGGTATTCATATTTAATGGTGTCTACGCTTGATATTTCGGTATCTTTGACGCAATACGTGGTCACTGGAGAGCTTCCAAAATTTTATCACTTACACACTTCTTATAGTTCACTTCCAATTGCCATTTGTTTCACCAGTCTTGAATTGCATTTATGTCATCAGCTAATGCTACTCTATCTTCGGGACAGCGAATATCTCGGTCAATGACCCCGTTGTCAGCAGGTAGGCGAATTTAACTTTTAATCACGGTGTTAAAGTCACATGTCTGTCTGTCTTGAAGCAGAAAAATTACGTTACGACTGGAAGAATATTTTCTACTGAGCTCAAAATGTTTTGCAAAAAAATACATGAAATTACAATACCTTACATGAAATGGATGTGAGGGAGATAGGTCAATAATTAGTATCACCGCTTTTAAAATTAGGTGTTATATTAGTCATTGCCCAGTCAATAGGTACTATGTCATCTGTTAGGGACTTCGTACATATTATCTCCCGAGACGGTGCTAATGCCGACGCCAGTTTTTTTTATATACGAGCTGGTATCTTATCGGGTCGGGGGATTTACAAGGGTCGGTGGTTTTAAGCAGTCGTTTTATTCCTCTACGTGAAATACCAATTCCGGCCAATGATTGGACAAACTGATTGGGATAGCTGTCGGGCAGACTCTATGAGCATATGGTGAAAACGCTTTGAAAGAAGGAATTAAATACTAGTACTTTGGCCTTTCTTAAACTGCTAGTTAGTTTTTGGCCTATGTAGTTTACGAGCGTTTTCACTGTGTATTTATTTCCCTGAACCTCCCTGACAAACGACCAAAATGCTTTTGAATTCTCATCTAAATGTTCCACTATATTTTTCTTTAGTAGTCACTTAACGCTTTCCAAAAGGTGTTATGGCAGCGGCCCCAGATGTCTTATAATCATGAATACTCTTTTTATGCTCATGTTTGGATACATCATTTCATTTAAGTAAGCGGAGGAAAGGAAGGAAATTAATTGGTACCTATGTATCTGCACTAAGGGGGTAAAATAGAATGCATAAAGAGATGAACAAAGTAATGTTGCAGGGCAAAAGGAGTTTAGGTTCTGAGGGAGACCTCTCGAAATCCAATACGAATAGAAGATGAACAATAATTCTGGAAGGAATTAATGAAATAAATATATCTTCAAATCGGCAGACTGCAGAGAGCTATAGTAATCTTCATAAATCCCCTTGAATAAATCCTGGAATCGCCCGATGGAGATGAATTAGAGGACGGGAGAGAGGTGTAGGGATTCATTCGGTTGCTATCGCCAATCACCCTCCCTCCCGCATCGCCACGGGGTGTCACGATGGACCAAATCCCATTCCCCCACAAATACCATTAGAAACAAGGATGGCCACATTCCTCCTCTTCGTCACGGTGCGTCATGTTGGGTTCAGAGGAGGACTTCCACGAAACGCGTCACTTATGGATGACGTCTTAAGGGCGACGTAACCGGTGAACTCGCTCTAATGGGGGATTTCTTCAGAACCAGGCACTCCGCATGTACACCATGTGCTGCTATTCATTATGACAATGTCGGAGTCGAAGGAATAGAATCAATGTACGTGAAGAAATACCAACGACAATATCCCTCTTTCCGTGAAGAATGAACTATTAATATATTCAATAAACTAGTAAATATACATATAAATAAATAAAACAAATTTAGCAATGCATTACCGTTCAAATTAAAGGATAATTAATTGAGAATAAAGAGAATTAATCCACACACGAGAACATCTCATTCCAAAATGTACGCATGACCTACTCCATCGAATTTATATCCGCACCGTCATCAATGAAACAGAGTGATGAGGACGTGGTATCAACCCATTCAGAGGCACGCGATCCAACGTGTTTTAATTCGTGATAATAATAGCGTTAGGACTTTCAAACCTCGTATAAACCACTGTAAAACGAGCGAGTAAGGCGGAACAAAACAATGCCCTGTCCATGGCAACCACACTCGTAAGTATTAGGTAATGCTAAATAAATCGCGTTTAAATGCATGCTTTTAATCATTTCGGTAGAGATATTTAAAACTGTTTTAAGAACTTACGAGTTCGAATTTTTATGTGTATGTTAATTACTAAAAGACCATAGTTTAAGCATCGATCGAGGAATCAATTTTATCTTCTTTTGAAGTCGTGATGTCAAATGGGCCCACCCAAGATTTTCACACTGTGACCGAAAATATTTTCTCGGTTCGAACTCGGGGCTCTTTTCGGAACTTTTCCATTTTTTTTCTGTGGGTTGCACAACAACAAGAAGTTACCTTCCAAATACAAACTCGTACGCCACGGCGCCCGTTTCTCAGAGCTACAAGGAAATTTACAAGTCCTTGGAAGGGAAGAGACTCAGGGAGAGGTAGCCGTATTTTTCCAGGAAGGGAGAAGAGTAGTAAGCTAGGAGCACGAGAGAGATAGTACGGAGATAAAAGATATTTCATCAGTAGAGATAAAAGCAGAGCCAACGAACTCAGGTCATATCCAGGCCTACCTGCCATCACGTAATCACAAAGAGGTAGAAGTACACAACATTTACGATCAATTAGACCAAGTGGTTGAGGGTATGGCTGTAAGGAAACACTTGGTACTACCCCCATTCATTCATTCTCATTGTCAGTATTACTTATTTTCGGAAACTGATAAATACTCATTTATATGTCAACTAAAAGCTATCGGGCCATGCCTATGATAAAAATTTGTTGGGTATAAAAAGTAATGGTATTAACAGGAAACTTAGTAAGTGGAGAAAAAATTCTTCAAAGTTCGACACGCTCTTACGTTAGGCTCAGCAAAGTCCCGCCCTACCTGGCGGATAGATTACCCATTCTACCCTCTACGGCGAACCTAACGTATTGTGTTAGCAGCTGCATGATGGAAATAAAAGGTATTATACCCTACATTATAGATAATCCTGATTAAATACACTGATAATTTCAGTGTATTTGAATGGTAAAGAGATTGGTAGGTTAGATCTCACTCTTCGTCCCATTGGCCTACTCTATGCAATAAAAACAGTCCAGACAAATTTAACCGTCGGGAATCAGCAACACTGGCACTCGATCCCTGGCAACAACCCTGCAATGGCAACCCTGTCAACGCCAAGATTCTTCAGAACTAGTTACCACCATGTCACTTCCACGCGGTGAGGTGGGCGCGACGGTGTTTTTATAGCGAGCGCGGTGCAACCAAAATATGGGAGCAGTCTATCGATGGCCTGGCATGTTTTGTTTGTGCTTCTGATAGAAATTGGTGACGCTCTTCGCTGCGACACCTGTGGTCCCTGAGGGGGTACAGGAGTTATTCATTACAGATTTAACTTGGAACGTTAAAAAACACTATTGAGATAGGCAACGGGAAACCACTTAAATTATTTTTCCCAAATTTCTATGATGAACCCATGTTGTGAGTCTGTGAAAAAAATTTGATTATCTAGGAAGTGCATGACGTTACAATAATAAGCTAAAGAATTTTCCAGTGCAGTTTTGTTTGTAATAGTGCAAGTTTGCACTTTAGTGATGAAACGCACCACGTGCTTCTTGAGGAACGTCAAAAATGTAACTCATGTGTGAATCTTATGTATGAGTTTTGAAATAAGTTTTCTTGATAGGTCGAATGACATACACTAAACAGCAGATACTACAAGAACTGAAAATACTACATGAATCACGTTTTAGGGGAAGCGAGGCAGGAATATGGTGCCCGAACTATTTTTACTGGAATAAGGTGCTAAACACCTTATGCGAGAGGAGTTTATGTGTACTTGCCATAGTAAATTCTGGTAAAGAATAACTCCTAGATTATTTACACATTAAGAAAAATCAATCCCAATGCCTATCACAGTATACATTCAATTTCAGACACAACTCTGTGGGTTACAATAAAGGGTTAAATGGAAGAAGTGACCTTATGGTCTCAATTTCGCTCGAGTAAAGACGTCTATATATCTTATTCTTTCCCAAGCGAAGCCGTGGTATTCTGTGAGCATTTTAAAGGAAACTACTTCCAACTTCCTGAAATTATTGCCACTAAAGAGTAAAATGGGGATTTACTTGGGCGGTTAATATCTTTTTCTACGTCGAAAACCGTGTTCCATTACCGGATCATTCCGAGATTTACCATGCCCTGGATGCAATCACCATTATTCTTACCCCTACCTTATGTTGCCAGTCAATCTTCTTTAACCAACGAATTAGCACTACAAAAAACCTCCGCGGTCGGGCGTCTATAGAAATAACTAATTGTAAGTAACGTGCTGAAAAAATACCTGACCCAAACAGCGTAGTGTTAGTCTATAGGATACTATCTGTTGGATAAATAATCATTGTTTGACCCTTTTCCAACGTTTTAACCTCGCATTTAAGCTCATAGGAAGAAGGTTTTTAATGTGAAAATCAAATTAATATGATTTCACTATTTTCCTCACTGCAGTGCTTGTCGTTGTATGAAAAATATTTGAAATACAAAGAGAAAAGTAATTGTTTTGCGTAATTAAAAAAATAAGTTTCAAGCCATCCAATCGAGTTCTCATTTCCAGTCAGAAGCATTTGATTTCGAAAAAACTTGGTTAATTATTCAGCGATGTTGACTGGTTGATGCACCAGTTGGTTCCTTCTACTGTGCGATATATCAACAGTTATATGACTAAAATGATCAATCCACAACATCTCCATCCGCGAAATTCACAACCGCGAATATGAAGCACTGCCATATTTCAGTAATGGGAGAAGGTAGGGGTTTTTAGCGACGAAGCGAATTAAGAGCCGAAATGGATCGAAGCAAAATCGAAAGTATTTTTTTGTAATCGTGCAATAAAAGATCGCGCGAGGAACAAAGTTAAAGTACGAGGAGGACCGTGGAAGCAATGGCGTGCAGAGATGTAACAATGGTGACCAACCTCTTGGATGTGTGGAGAACTTAAGTTTGCGATATACGCAGAAAGTCTGGAGCGAATTGACATAAACTGGAAGCTAAAACCAAAACCCTTAGCTCAGAGTGGGTTCGGTTTCTTCTACATCCTCCTATACGCCATTACTTTAACTGAGGGCATGCGTTATGGAATCCGCTTAAGAAACTGCAACCTTCTTAACCACTTCATCCCGAGAGCGAAAAAAAATCAAAAAATGGATTTGGATGATGGTTCTGAGGGAAAACAAACATTTAGATGCCGTTTGGACCCCAAGTGAAAGTGCACACCCCTCGTCATGGGTGTTCACTGACTGGAAAATAATAGCGCGCACTTGCTGCACACTTTTGCCTAAATAGTTTGTTGGGGTGTTGATGGAGTCAATAATTGAAATACAATTCGAAATTTACTGATTCTAAAAGCTGGAGTTCCAGGAAGTTACCATTCGATTACAACGGCCGCGACTTTGCAGTGCATGACCCTCGTGGTCAACACCATTTACAGCGATGCCCGATAGTGAGGGCATTATAAATAATGTTACTCAATTAACGTTAGTATTTTCATTCCACAGCTTGAGCATATAGCTCAAAATGTGGAATGGTTTGAGCATATGGATCAAACTGTGGCTTTCTGCCATCCCTGTGTATTATTTATCCGAACTCGAACCTGCTTCCACGAATTATTCGCGTAGTTTACGTCAATGTGCACCCGAGAAACACTAGCGGCCATGTTAATTCAATCACATTATCCAATTCTAGAAACTGCGTGATACATTAATTGAACGCAGGTTAACCGGCCCTTTTATTTATTTAAAAACATGCATTAGGTTTTTTGAAACCTTTTCTTTTCTATTTATGTGAACCTCAAGTTTATGACGCCCAAAAGTTAAATCCATTGTATTTTATTTAGGCACGGGATGTAGGGAGTGCTATCGTATACCCTAATTAAAAAGTTGGTAGGAGTAGTTTGGTTCCCGGATAACAGCATAGAAATTGTTATCGGTGTGGGAACATATAATTGAACTAAATCTACCCATGCGGACTTTTGCCAACTCATAGGTAAAATGCCTCACTCCGGCGTGCATGGAGGCAGGCTCTGTGCGCATCAAAGATGAGGAAGCGAATAGAAATGAAAAACAAGGAAAATAAAGACAAAGAAATTTTTAAAATATTTTGCAAGCATGCTTTTCTTCAAAATAACCAAAAAATAATAAGAAAACAAGCAAATATTTCGCACTAAAAAGTAAAATATAATTTTGTTTTCAAGAAAATTACTTTCAAAGACATTTTCTATTTACACATTACTACACTACTAAAACCTTTTCTATATTATTTAAAAATGTGCATTAAGGTATACCTATATATTATATAACATTATAATTGAAGATTTTAGATAGTAATAATATAGAAAAAGGCGCACCCTAAGTTTTCTTCTTTGTTATGCATATAAATAAAATTTTTTAAAGCAGTTTTCATGAAAACAAAATTATTTTTTACTATTTAGTGCGAAGAGTTTTTAGTCATTTTTTAAATAAAAATATTATTTTATTTATTTTAATTTCTAGTCATAATTAAATGAAATTTTTAATCAATCTTAATATTATTTTTTTCGGGTCATTTCGGGGTCATTTGCATAAATAAATTTCATCACTGTATGACGCCGGGAAATGAGTTAATTTAACCCACACCTGCCAAACGCAGCCCCCGAACAGTGGCATAGACACATAAATGGTTCAAAGCGTGACTAAGGGGTGCGGAAAGAGCGACTCTCGAGCATTCTTCAGGGAACTGGCGGAAATTAACCCAAAATGGGGTAAACACGAAAACCTCGGAGGGGCATGGATGGACATCTCGGTGAGGGAGTCGCAAACTCTGGGATCGGGCGTCGGAAACTCTTGCTACGCCACTGGTGTAAGGTCACCTCCGTGCTACCAGCTATCTGACCACCAGCGATTCCTGATTTTCGTTTAAAACACTAACCGCAGTTTCATCGCCACCCTCATTTTCATAGTTAGGATGGTCGTATTTTTTGACATCTTGTCTACATTCTTACTTCCACAATCACTTAACCATGACTGGATAGAGCGCTTTTGCAGCGACACAAGGAACGTGAGTGAGGGTAATTCTCTACGCAATTCTAGTAGTTAATTAACAGCAAGTACAAAGGCAATATCACAAAAATGTCCTCTCGATTGAGTGGCGTAGCTAAGGGGGGGAGGGCGTATTCCGCGGGGGTCAATTGTTGTGTGCTGCCCCCGGGAAACTTTCACCTTCACCCCAAGTTGGTAGTAAAAATTAAAATATGAATCCGCGGGGGTGGCGAAAGCCTCGGGGGCCGCACAATCACTACCTACGCCCCTGCCCCCATTTAGCTGAATGGATTGAATGAATTCAGGTGAATTCATATTTTTCACCTTTCACACAATATTTTGCAATATCGGTGTAAACAATCAAATTCTTTTGTCGAACTAAAATTATATTGACAGTACAGGGGGGAATGAAAGACATCATCCCCAATCCTGAAAAAAGCATGGGAAGAAAACAGGAGGGAAATAAAAATACAATTGCATATATTTCTTGCGCCTAAACGGTGATAGACTTGTCACAGACGTGATCGATTTGAAATCCGTCCAGTGATGAAAAGCACTTCTTGGATTCGATAACGAGCATAAAGCCAGATGAACACCACTGGAGTCTTCGTCGAAACCCGAATTACTGATATTTGGATTTGGACATGTAAAGCTGCAGCAGGTGCAAGCTTAACTGCCATTTGCCTCTAAGGCGGGCTGTAGGTGACAGACGATAAATTAAATCCTTCATCCGTGTTTGATTCCGGACGACGCAACGGGGGGGGGG
>LYUA01002411.1:232748-244208 GCA_002093875.1 Calopteryx splendens
TCATTATGAATCGTTTCCACAAAGTAACGCCTGAAACAACTAATTTTATTGATGGATTGTATTATAAAATATTATATTACAATACTACTGCTGACAGACAATTCACCATATTTTACTCCCACAAGCAATTTTTTAATTTGATATTTAATAAAAAATAATGAATCACCAATATAAATTGTACTTTAATTAATGTATGGCAGGTTTAGCATTATTTGGTAAAATTCATTAGATAAATAATTTGCTCTTAGCCTGGGTATGGCTAAATCGATGATGCATTTAAATTATTCCAAAAGTTGGGCATAAGGGAGGATACTAAAAAAATAATAATTTCCAAAGGTAGAATGTACATAAAAAAACTACAGAGTGTAAAGTGAGTCACATAATGTGAGGTATAATTTTGAAGTGCACCTGCCAGTGGCCACAGGTTTGGTAGATTCAACTGTTAGACAAACATTACTGTCACTTGAAGTTGGGATGATTTTCATCACTAAATTTAGTCACTTGTAAGTAATTCTTATTTTGTACTTTCCTCAAGTATTTAGAGCTATTATAGGTACAGTACTTATTTGTAACGCACATTTATTCTCCTAAAATTTAGGGCTAAAATTCTACCTGCATACTACTTTTACATTTAAACTTCATTAAATTTTCAAGAAAATATTAATTTTTAATTAAACTTAAAACATTTTTCAGGTCTTTCATTTGGAAAGTACCTAATCCCTCGAAAAGAACTCTTTTTACGGTACTTTTCAAAATTAGCTGATCAACTGGCAAAAAGTGTGGTAAACTTCACATTTGATCTTTATGCGTGAAACATCACATTTCTCCCTATTTTCTCCCTTAGATATATTAATGATTGAATAATGCCTGATGACAATTTTGAAAAAAATTTATAGAGGCAATCATTTGACTACCAACCAATTATGTATGTATTAGCATTCGAATGGGCTTGCAGCACATATATGTAAATATCTGAAATCAATTTTTTTATTAAAATATAATAATAGGCATTTTTCCTTCCACTACTCGCCTTTCATTCAGCAAATCATAACAATTGACTACCTACTGGCAGGCAGTCTGTGATAACTTCTCTGCAGTGCTAATGTGTCCCAATGCTGCAACTATTAACAGCAGTTTATTCAGTCACATTGCCTTCATATGTGCTTAGTGCCCACAATTAATAAACTAGAGCTTGCATTTACTGCTCGTTTTCACTTTATTAAAATTACCATTAACAGAATCAAGACAAAAGCGTTCAGCATATACATTTGGCTTCAAGTTAATGGTTGTTGAATATACCAAGCAACATAGAAACAGGAATGAAGCAAGGCATTTTGGAGAACCACCAAAAAAATGCACTATTCAAGAATGGTGAAGAAAAAAATGAAGAAATTAAGAAGCACAAAATGTATTTTTCATAGCAGTATTGCTAAATGGCCAAAAATGGAAGAACAGATAAAGGAATTTGTCCTTAATCAAGGGAAATCTGGCATTGATATATTAAAAAAATATCATTATTCAAGCAGTGTAAATCATCAGAGGATTAGAGGATTTCAAATGGACAGCATCATGGTTCCAAAGATTTATGAAGAGGCATGAGCTACAGATGCAAGCAAAAATGCAGATAGCTCAGTATATGCTGGATGAAGAGAAGATATTAAATTTTCATAGGCATAATATCAACGGGAGGAAAAGAAAAAATTTTTAAATAGGTCAAGTCAGAAACATGGATGACCCCTCACTTTCGATGTTCCTTCAAATATAACTGAGGAATTGAAGGGTGCTAACACAGTTACTATCAAAACTTAAGGGCATGAAAAAAATCATTGTTGTTGTTTTTGCCCGCACTGCATATGGAAATAAGCCTCCACCAATGGTAATTCTTAAAAGAAAAACTTTACCAAATGAGAAAATACCAAGTGGCATATATGCGCATGTTAATCCTAAGGGTTGGATGGACGAAGATGGCATGAAGCTTTGGATTAAAAATGTGTAGGGGAAGCACCCAGATTGTTTGTTACAGAAGCCATCCTTACTAATGTTAGACATGTAAATCTCATCTCACAGAAAAAAGACAGAATTTCAAAAGTTTAAAACACAATCAGCAGTTATTCCAGGAGGCCTTATTACAATCACTAGATGTTTCTATTAACAAACCTTTTGTGTTCCACCCAAAGTTCTTAGGTGTGAAGAGTGGAATAAATGCATGGGCAATGAAACTCCATATGAAGTTACAAATTCTAGGCGAATGAAAAGATATAGTATTTAAAAAGTGTGTCAATGGGTAAAAAAATCATGGGATACAGTTAAGTAAAACGTTTTCATCGAATCTTTTAAGAAATGTAGCATAAGCAATGCTTTGGATGGCACAAAAGATGAACTTATTTATGAAGATAGTGAATGAAGCAGAGAAGAGTTTGATTTTGAGTATAACTGTGAATATGAAGATTTCCTTGGTTTCCAGGATAGCAGTGATTCCAATTAAAATTTATGTAGAATTTTTTACTTTTTTATACTTTTTGAAAGCATTGTTGTTTTGTAAACTAAACCCAATATCTTTGTTTTTAATTCAAATAGTACACTCCTTCATTTAATAGCCTTAAAACTGCTATAAATATTAATAAATGAGTGCATTATCTGAAAGTTCAGAGTTCCTGAGTATTTTATTTTAAATTTTAGTTTCTCAACTAAAACTTCCTTTAAAAAATTAGGGTTGCATGTTATATTCCAATAAATATGGTAGTTATCAAACATACAGTCACAACAATCCAATTGGGATAACATTTGAAGGTTCTAGAGAATCTGAATTATGAATGGTTTCATCACATTGATTCCAGGAATTAATTAAGAGACAATTGCTGGTTTTACAATTCTTACTAGTAAATGTAAGATAGCATCCTGTGTAAAATACATAATATTTTATTAATAAATATAATATGTAATTCATTTAAAAATGGGTGATGAGATAAACAATCCAAATGTAAAGCTAACTCTAATCTTGCAAGGTTGATTAGAGATAAATAATGGGTGAGATCCTATGGTCCAGTATATGGATTATCTGAAATAACATGTTTGATTGCTTCATCTATACTCCCAATAAGAAGCTAACATTAATTTGCTTGTCCTACTACAACTATGAGATCCATATACTGCAACTCCTTTCCATATCAATCTTATAGCCACCATTTTTACAAGCAATACAGAGAAGTCTTCAATTTCGTCTGTCATTAGGATCTTCTTGCCATAGACAATATTTTGAAGTCATATGCTATTATGAACATATCTTCACCAATTGATCATGTTGGAAATGTTTTTTCTAAAATCAAAGACCATACATCTTCATGCATAGATGTTATGCATAAACATTAAAAAATTATGCATGATTTCTAGCCCAGAGAAATCGCATGCTACAACTTGTATACTATATCATAATTCCAGTTAATGAACCCTTTTCCTCTTGATTTCATTCACAAGAGTTTTTACCTATTTGTGCTTCATAGTAATGACGCTTTTCCAATTAAGAGCCAACTTTCATTTAGAGCATGTAGGTATTTAAATAGGCCTTGTGTCAAGGTGGCCATCAATGAGAGACAGCCTGCACTGAAATGTTCTCAGGCCAAAATGGCCTGTGTTGTAATGGCCAGTTGTGAGGTCTGGGGGGTATGCCTCTTCATCCTTTAATCCACAATTGGGTGAAAAAAGGGAAGAAGGGAGTGGAAACAGGATGTCAAATCCTGAATTCCAATACTTCCTTCCCTTTGCTCTGGCCTGCTTCAAGGGAAGCTAAGGTGGAACCCAAATTAATTGCATGAATTGTACGATTGGGTGAATCAAATTAAGACCAAAAACTACCACAACTAACTTTTTTCTGGCACTAGATCAAAGATAAGATGAAACATCACCTTTGCTTATTGCTGCAGACTAACTCAAGAGACCAGACCATTGAAGCTGTTTCAGATGCTGAAATTCTTCACCGAGTGTTTTAAAAAAAATAGTAAATCCAATAGTGCAGCTATGTTAATTTGGGAGGAAAACAAAGGGAAAACTATTTTTTTTATCCGGCAATATATTCTGATTATACCCATCACTTAAAATGAGAAACAGGCGACTTTTGAGTGATTTTGGACTCAACTTAAGATGATTATTTATTTTGAAATGTATAATGAAATAGTGGGGAATGGGAGCCACATGGACTGTGTATTGTACGACTGAAACCAAAAATAACTTCCCAAGAGGATGTGGCTGCAGTTTGACTTGCTCCCACTCACTCCCTGCTAGATTTCAGACTTGGGCTCGCTGTCCGTCACATTCAGAACAAGGGAAAACTAATGAATTAGTTATTTCTTTATAATTCTTTATAACCAACAGGAATAATCATTTCCAATCTCACAATACAATGAAACATTTCCTTCACATGTTATTGGCTGTAGCAGCTCAAACCCCTATATTACTCCCATCTCAGTTTTTGAGGGGCCTTTTAAAGTCCGTGAGATGAGCAGGCAATATGTAAGCAAAAGTCGTGTGCAGCATTGTCAGACAAAATTGCCCCATCTAATTATGAGGATGAAATGATTGTTATAACCTAATTATTAACAAATATCAAGTTTCATCTGTACTTCTCTTTCTGAGTACTAAGAGCTTTTCAAATCCCTAAAGCTGTTTTTCTTATTACATAAAAGCCTTCATCTCATTACATTTTATAAAACTCATGCTTGACTAACTGCTTCCCAATAAAACCAATTTTAATATGCTCTGAATGATCATTTTCTGTAAAACACATTTAAAAAAATGTGTACTTTTCAATAGAACCAGAGTGCAACTATGATTTAAGATTATTTTTAACTGCTAGAGAAAGTCAAAATAATTGTTTTGTTATGGGGGAATCAACCCACAGTTCACATTAAAATAGGCTTCTAAGCATAAACTAGATAACAATATGGTGACATGATGATAATAGCTTCTTTGAAACAATATTTTAATAAGGAAGAGGGCAACTAATGTTAGCTGAATTCCACCATAACCATCAGCAGGCCCTTTAAATGCTCAAAAATCCTGTTTTTCTGTGATTGCTATTTGGATTTAAGAATTGGATGGAAAATAAGTGACACTTATTTAGATTTTTAGTTCTGAAATTCAAATTAAACACATTCATTTAATTTAGTCCCACTTTTAACACAGTGAAATTTTAAGTATTGTTGATTTCAGTATTGATATTAGTACTGAAATAAGCATTCTGTAACATGGCCTCATGAATAGAGCACTACCTTTTAGGTGTTCTCTACAGGAGTAAAACATGGGATTGGAATGCTACTGTAAATTTCACCCCTGCCATGATCTGAACCCAGTTCTTTGGACCAGGGAGCCAGTTCAATAGCCACAGTACAAATTACCGTATTTGCCGGACCATAAGATGCACTTTTTTTCCCTTAAGATACACTTAAAATATGGGGTGTGTCTTATGCACTGGTAATCTGCTGATACCTATTACATTTTTTTGTAGACATAAATACCGGTGCGTAATACACCCATATTTATGTCTATAAAAAATGTAACTGGAATAAAACTCACATGCATATGGAAAATGCACACACAAAATGCGAAATGGGCATAAAAAATGCAACTGCCACAATAATGCACCAGTTGCAATTTTTGCAGACATAAATAATATAAAATTAGTACACCCAATCATAATAGAAAATCATGAAAAAATGAAGAAAATTATTTTTTCTTAAAAATGTGTATAAAAATGAAGGTGTAACTTATACACCACTGCATCCTATACACTGGCATATATGGTAATGGCTCTGATTTTGATAAAAACACATAAAATTATATAAGAGTACAGAATCCCAACTTCAAATAGATAAATTTTGCATTTCTATGTGAGCTTCATAAAAGTAAACAATAAGGAACTGAAAAATTATATTGGCTATAATGTTTTAGCTAGCATGTCATAATATTATGATGCCCACAAACATAGGACATTTAAGTATGGTGTAATATTATTGTTTCAGCACTCAAAGTGTTAAAAAAAATCAGTATTCAGAGGAGGTACACCTATGTCTTTCATAAACAGCAGCCCTTTCCACCATTTTTCCCTTACAACTTTTGATATTTTCCTGAAATATTACGCATTTTAGCGCACATAACCTCAGCAAACAATAAATAATCAACAAGAATGGTCAGAAAACTAAAAATTATGGCAGACAGATAACTCATGAAAAATTTCAGGAAATACGACAATAATTATTTTATACACTGAGCTTCCACCAACTAACAAATCTACTATCAGTGAAATACTCATGCTGCATGAATCAAGTAACTACTCATTTAATGTCATCATGGTTTCTGTGTGTCTATATAGCATTCACGCAAAAAAATGACAGCTAGTGAGAGAGAGGGTGATTTTAGGATAACAAACAGACTAAGTGCTTAAGTTGTCTCAATCCATAGAGGAGAATCCATTGGCCAAACTTCTCTTCCCTAAAAGGAGCCTGTTTTGAGGTTCTACGTACCCTTTTAAGCATGATTTCTAAGGGACACTGAGATTGCAAATCATGGAATATAATTAAAGTTTACTGTTTTAACAGTAACACCTTTCATTTTGACATGATATGGAATCCTTTGCAGGACAGCGATTGAACTTCCCATACCTAACATTACATTAAAAGCAGAAACAAAGATAGTAAACAAAAAAATAGTAAAAAGATGTGTAAGGAAAGTTTATATTCCAATACTATTGTTCACAATTATAAGAGAAATAAATAAAAGCATCAGTTATAACAGAATCTTGGTCCTGTCTCTATCAAATATTAGTTAAATTAATATATTTCACCATGTTGTTTCTTTAAGGTTTTGCCTTACGGAAAGTTTGCCTGTGCACATAATAAAGACATGGTATTTTTGTTCTTGATTTCTTGGAAAATTTAGCTGCATTGGCCCTCAAAGCAATAACTTTAGTCAAACTGGATACTCTTCCATACTGGCAAAATTCTGTTGGTACTCCCAAAAACTATTTATTCTCTATTACTATCTCTATATTATTTTACTCTATATGGATGCTAAGATTTAGAAAAGAATGGTACAAATCTTCTAGTTATAGTTGCCGTTTGCTATTGCAATGCAGATTCTATTCAAAATTCTTCATTTTGCAGAGCTTAGTTTTGTATGCATTAGTACAAAAATGTAATTAGTATATTTACTTAACTTATTGATTTTTCTAAGAAAAAGAATATAACAGAATAATGAAATGTAGGAAATAGGGAGAATTTTAACTCAGTTTATCTCCATTTTAACTTTTGGCAAGTGGAACATAGCCATAAGTGCAAGACAATCCTTGTTACTGTTAAAATGAGAGATCATTTACTGTGATGAGAAAAAGTATTGGAAAAGATCGTGATTGAAGATAAAATTGAGTCTACAGTACTCACAGGAATGGTGCAAGCATTAGCTTTTGCTGGTTTAGCTGTGAAGTCCTATCTGTGTCTATGAAAGTGGTTCTTGCCTAAGCCCAAGAAGCACACTGATCTACTAAAACAATCCAATTAAAGAGAAAGTAGGACAAAAAAGATGCTCCAATGCAATATAAGTTCCTAAAACATGAACTGCGCTCAGGGGTGGCTTGTACTGTACGGTTACTGGGTTGCAAACTGGATAAAAATCTTTAAGCATATTGCAACCCAGAATATATCTATTATATTGCATGAACACTTCTCAATTCCTACCTACCCTCTTTTCTCAGGAAATACACCATGGGAAATTCAAGTCTATGAGGAAAAATAATGTTTTCATGCAAGCAGGTGGTGAAGTTTCACTATTGATTGAACAATTCGGGGAAAAGATTTGGTGTAAGCTTGCAAGTCGATGCAAGCATATAGCACCTTCCTCTGATTGATCAACTGGCCTTAGTAGTACACCACTCACATGCAAAATAACATACTTTACCAACATCAGCCTTTAATGCATGAGCCTGCCTTATTCATTTTCTGGTTCCCATTACATACCAATGCCATCAAATTATATTTAACATAGAAATTTTCCTTGGGTTTGAAAAACAATACTTATACCCATTTACTTAAAAAACTAATTTGAACATTCTGTAATGGTAGTGAAGACTGTATGACTCAGGACTCATGAGAAAAATTAGAACATTATGTAATTAATTACATAATGGTGCTATGGTCCAGTGGCTTACTGAGTCTTTTCTGAGCTGCAAGTTCATTTTTAACTTGAATTTATTGTTTTATATTAAAAAATTTCTAGCTTAAACGAAACATTTCAAAATGTATTACTAAAAAAATTCTAGAGCAACAAACTTTTATAAAGGGTTGATTTATTAGTAATCCATAAGAAGTCAACATAATTTATGTGATATTTTATTGTCATGGATTTGGAAAAGAAGAATCTAAGCTTGAGAGCAACTAGTCTTATTATGGGCAGGATTTCTAAATCTCTACACATACATATTACCATGGCAATCACTAAAGAACAGGGTGTATTAGGAACAACAGCCACAAAGGGAAAATCGTGACTTGATCATTTAACTTGGAAGTAAGTAGGAAATCAATTTTTTATGGTTTAAATAATTATTTCCACCATTCTCTACTGATGTGCTCATGAAAAGTGTACCCAACAAATGAGTTCATGTACTGATTCCTAAGACAATCTATTTTTGCTAACTTTCCATCATAGTTTCACCCACCAATATAATGTGGGGCTGGTATTTCTCCATATAGTTTCTGATTAAAATTATTCCCCGCTTAAGGGTGACTTTGCTTAAGGGTGCACTGGCTCCCTTGTGACCCCTCTCTGCATTTCAAAATGAGCTTCCTGAAGAACCAGAGAGAGGTGTCATTGAATGAAGCTGTAGAAATAATGTAATTATAAATTTGAGGTTTGGTTTGAGCGCAAATAACTTCCAGCACATGAGCCACCCCTGACTTTTCACTGAACAATGGGGATGTCTGGAGAGATGAAAAAGTCTTGAATGAGTGGATTGCAGTCTGTGTGGCCCCTTTCTCAGCTAAAATTAGATATTCATTTTCTCTAAGAGGTCTAATGCAGGCCAGGCAGTAATAACAGAAAAGTTTTCTTAAAAAACATAAGTGATAAAAATTGTGTAAACCTCATAAAAATTCAGCAGAAAGATAGGAAAACATCACAGTTAGCTGTGATGTTTTCCTATCTTTCTGCTGATATACATACATACAAAATACTTCAATATTTTTTGTCCTAGGATTGTCCGCATTGCAATATTTTACAGAGTGCTGAAAACTGGGTCCCTTCAATTTCATTAATTTGAGGTATTACTGCCATGAATGGTCAAGGGCTGCTGTTTTCAAAAACTAAAAAAATTCAATGATATTTGCTTATAAAATGAAATTTGCTCATTATAGTTTCTAGTGAACTTACTCATTTAAAAATTCTGAAAGAGTTGTTAAAAGGAGTTATATTACATATAGCAAGATTTCTTCACTCCTCTGAAATTACTTAAAATGCTAATATAGTAGGGAGGATCAGATAATTTAAAAAATTCTAATTACAAAAATATTGGAGAAAATTTTCACAGTACCATTTTGTCTAACAGCCGCAACTTCCTACTGCCGATGTGGCCATTTTAACTAATGCGGAGAATTCACTCCCGAATTGAAGTATGGTTCCATTGCCCATTCCCTAGATTCTCAATCATAATTTATTTCAAGCAGTACTCATGCATCTTAAGTGCTTTGTACCGTTGTTTCTGTCGTCTCCTATTTCGTTTCTTTCTGGAACGACTCTAAGAGAGATAACACCAATTTCACATCATAAATACAGTAAAAGATCATTCACCTGAAACTTCAAACATAGGAACACCTAAGTAAAATAATAATAATATAAGACTAAATATGAGTGGGTTGCCTGTAATGCAGGAAACAGAATCACTAGATAGCAGAAATATTTGGCTTCCTTAAAATCGATTGATGCGATAAGATTTTATTTAGTTCTGATTGCTATAATTACAAAATGCCACGAGATTCACCATAACTTATTTCTTTTATATTAGGACTTCAAATTTGCATCATCACTTTATAGTTATCCAGGAAAAGGTATGCTAATTTAAAAGAGCAAAAATTCAATTTTCCTTCAGCCATTACATTTTCGTCCATTCTCTACTTTAAGTGAATGCCATGGGTTTCACTGAGCATTTTTCAATCAGATATAACTTTAGTTTTCTTCCAAAATCAAATTTTTTTAAGGGTTTGCAAAAAATGTTTACTTGCATTAAGTATCTCGTTTCTCATTTTAAGCAGTGGTATTCTTGCACACATAGCTCAAATGTCATCATATAAAGATTAAAAACCATTACATAATATTTTAAAACCATACCTGAGCAATCATTTCAAGATAATCCTCTTCTTCAAGCCTTTCATTAATGTCCAGGGTCAACCGTTTTACTCTCTCTTTCTCCTCTCTCTCAGCCTTTAAAAATAAGAAAAGATTTTCCAATTAGTATAAGTCCTACAATTAAATTACAGCTTCATACATGATTATAACTGCCTTATTTTAACAATTTATTAGGCCATCTGAAAATGAGTTCCTATAAATGATGCTGACACCTCCATGAATACAATATTTGTCTGAATAGAGGTTATCTCCCTGAATATATTTCCACTGCCCTACTATGAAGCAGAATATATGAATAATATTGTTTTATTTTCAATAATAGTCCCCTCATCACTAGTATACTAATGTTTTCAACAAAAAGAAATAAGAATGTTCAGAACAATGAGGTATCCCACATAACCTGGGTCAAATCAAAATCCTGTATCCCAATCCCTTGTTTTATTTATGAATTCCAAGTCTCAAATATGAATCCTCTTTTCTTATTTAATGCAATATTCTGACTCCTTCTTTATTAATACATAGAATATTTTCACTGAATCAAATTCATTTATGTGTACTTTGTTATAGTATTATGAATCAGTTACTATTTCCATTTCTTTTTCTCCAATACAGACCCAAATTTCATGTAATAAAAAAAGTGATTGGTGATTTCAATTTTACATAAAGTTTCTTAAACATAAATACCTACATATTATACTGTTGATAACTCAATTTTCTACTATATTCTGTGATAAGACATGTTGCTTACTTCCATTTATCTCCAACAAAATACTCAATATGGGGGAATGTTATTCAAGCAATTTAGAGGGAGGAAAAATTGGGCACACTGAAAACAATGAAGGAAGATAGAAAGTACAGTGGAACCTGTCTTAAAGAATGAAGGAAGACAGAAAGTACAGTGGAACCTGTCTTAATGACCACCTCTGTTAGATGATCAGCTTCCAAAACCAACACTGTTTACAGACACTGGTTCTGTACTGGTGGTCCATAAGCCAACTTGTGCTTCAAACCTCCCTACAAATAAAAAAATGATCCGTGTGGATTATTCCAGTGCATGTTCCAGATCTAATCAATTGT
>LYUA01002412.1:5187-15480 GCA_002093875.1 Calopteryx splendens
CGTATAAGCTGTCTACCTCTTCCTCCCTATGATTACTTGTCGGCATGTAAACCTAAATCAGAACCACAGTCATTGGTTCTGCTTTAATCTCTATCAGTAATATTCTATTATTCGCCTGCTCTAATTTCACTACTCTTTTTCCTACCTTTTTGTTGAATACTACTGCTACCCCATGTTGGCTCTCTTCCCTTCCGCTGAATATTACTCTGTAATTATCACTCCAATGATCCCCACTATCTTTCCGTCTCACCTCGCACTAGCGTAGCCCATCAATACTTCCTCTCTCCATCTCTTGTCTGTTGTTTTCTAAATACCCTGTTCTCATCCTCGTCTTAACAGTCCAAATCTCCATTCTGACCTTAGCGTTCCTATTCTGATTCTTCTTTTCAACTGCTGTCGATGATGAGGACCGCGGAGGGCACGATGCCGCCCCTGTCTGCCGGACCTCGTAGGGGCAGGGCTCATTTCCATACTTGTGTCCATCGTGATTTCTTGGGGAAAATAATTTAGATGGTTTCCTGCTGCCTTCATCAATAGTGTTTTTAAAATGAAACCGTCACTTAAATGACCGCACCACTGGGGTCAGTCGCCTTAGCAGCCGACTCACAGAGGAACAAACACGGCGTGGAGTACCCTTCGTCTGGCTCCTACCCTTCCACCTTTCTGACAAGGGTCCATGCCTTCCCACCACGTCAAGGTTGTAGTTCATGAGGAGGGGATATAATATGGTATACCTTTTTATCATAACATCTCACATCCCCTAAAGACTCTTCTTGCAGGAGTGCTGGTTAAGATAACCATTGTTTTACGTGGAACCAGTCCACTTTGGTAGCCCTAATGGCTTTCAATTGCTCATTGTCACCCCCCGCTTTTACCAGAGCGTTTCCGTTTTATGTACTATTTCCTCCGTTTTCACTTCTTTACCAGAATGCACTATATGATAAGTTCTATCAATCCTAGCATGGATAGTTACTCTTTAACGGATCACTGAAGTTACCTAGATACAGGAAGCCGCTAGCAACAATCAACTTATCAGATCAAACACGCGTTATCACCCACACAACCCCTTTAATTACAATTACGCGTACTCGTGCTAATTTCGTCCGATACCTAGTCAATTTGGGATGACTCTACGTTAATAAGACCTACAATGTTAGAAATATCATTCCTGGAAAGTCTAATCGCGTTTCCAACTTAACGTGCGGTTTTAATGACTAATATCTACAGTAAAAAAACGAATTTGTATGAAAAATGAAGATGATATTGCAGTGCTTATAAAATCACACTTACATATGGATTATATTGTTAAAAATTGGTTCTCCTACTTTTTTATCTTATTATTTTCAAATCAAAATTAAATTTCAAAACTGTTAAACTTAAGAAACATAATCCTTCTAATGGAAACGCTTCTCACCTGGGAAAAGTGATTATACGCCTTTGATGCCAATTATAGTACGATGAGCCTTTGTTCATTTTTCGTGCATGACGTTAACTCTCCCTAGGAAAATAACAAAATCAAAAATGTTAACGACGGTCTTTGTCATGTACCTATGAAAATTTTAAATAAACCATTTTGTTTGGAAAACATTGATGAATTATGCTTTATAAAATATTATTTGAACTATCTTTTATATTGAAACACGTAATGATGACTAATTTTACAAAAGCAAAATATTGTAAAAATTTGAGAAAAAATCAATCATGAGCGAAAGAGGCAGAATAACTCAGCACTATGAATATTAGAATTTAATGTGGATGCGGTTTAGCGAACTGAAATTAGCTGGTGACATTTTATGCCCCATTCCATTGGCATAATTTATCCGTTAACTAAAGCTTTTCAGAAACTAGTTTTTTTTAATTTCAAACACTTAAACCTACCAAAATGTCGTTAATTTAATTAAGTTTATTTCTTGAAGCGATTCTTTGAGAAGTAGGTATTAAAATGGGTATTATATACTAATTGTTGGAATTAATTTATCTCTTATATCTCTTTTACCACGATAAATTAGTTTATACTTAGAATAAATATCCTCCAAAATGAATGTAAATCTCTTCTGATGTCCGTTCGATCAATTAATTTTCATGAAATTCCATTAAATCGTTCCTACTGAGTACTATTATCATTTAAAATTGCGCGTCTTGCGCATGTCCGGCAAGTAGTTTCAGTGCTTGACGATGATAGCAGCATCTTCGCTGTCCCCGTTTTAAGATCATAGAGTGGCAGGTCTGTTATCAAAATATCCAGACCTCCGATGTGCGAGCCTGCTAGGCCGAAACATAAACATGTTAGACTTTATGCTGTGAAAGTATTTATTTTATTCTCCGCACGGTTTGGAAATGTTTGATACACATAAAAGAAGGTACTAATCTTTCATAAGCCTTATAGTTGACATTCATATTTTATTTTATCGTTGTCATTAAGTACTTACTAAATGGTAATTAGACTATGACGAGAAGAGTCATTTATCAAAATTTCATGCTATTCCTCTGAGATGCTTTGAACTATATGCGACCAGTTTTCAAATTTGTACATTTCTTTTATCAATTTCCATTTATGTGTGTCAACTACTAGATTATTTTTCACAGATGGATAACGAAATGGGGCAAGCATCCCCCACAGACTATGATTTAAAATTTCAAGAAGATCTTGAAAGAGCGAGAGCACTTAGCTTAGAAAGCTTAGCCCTTGAAAAATTTCGTCTGCAGAAGTTGGAACGACTGAGTGCAAGAGAGAGTAATTCTTCAATTGGTAAGTAATGTTTACCATGTCTTTATCTACCAAGGTTAATATAACTTGAGCTAATGTTTACGTGTTCCTTAATAATTGGTCATGTGTTTATGTGCTAGTTCAGATTCATCCAATTAAATTATTTAAAACTTGTGTGGAGTGAGAAGACAGAACAAGAGCCATTGTTACATCATTAAGGAAAATTGATTAAGCCATCCTGATAAAATATGTTCTCTGGCAGACTGTTAGAGCTTATAGATTTGCTCTAAGTGGAAGTCCTCCAAATGTAGTTGCTTTTAATATCATGTTTAATTTCATTCATGGATGTGAAGCAAACATCATCAGTTGATCCGAGTGATGTGATGGGTCTTTAATAGTTAATTTTCAGTTTGTACTGGTTTCATTTTTCTTTCAAGTTGATATCTATAATTATTTCCTTAGTAGTTTTTTGTTACTTACAGTAATATAATTTTCTTCAGTAAATACCTTCATACCTAACACTCAAGTTTCATATAATTTATCTTAATATTAATGTCGAATATAAATGCATATTTATCTAAAATTTAAAATGTCAAATAACACATCTAATTTTCATTGCATTTATTGGTTTCCATAATGCTTTTTTTCTGACATTTAAAGTATCTTCCATTAGTCAGTAATGACCCATCACAAGATAAAGCCTCATTATTCACTAAAATTTCACAATTAGACAAGATTAGATTTAGACAAGATTAGACTTTCACACTTAAAGTGTGTCAACTTCAGAAAACATGCACCATTGTAATTTACCCTTTGTAAGCGAAGAAGTCAGAAGAACCTCTTTAGGTGTATTTATTACTTACTATTAATTGGGGCCATTTACCTGTACTCATTTATTTATAAATTTTGCTTTTTTGTCAGCTCCTGTTGCAGAAGAAAATGAAAATGCTTCTAGTCAGAAGGAGGCCACCAGCATACAGCTTATAGGAAGGCCTCGTCCAGGCTCCTTTAACTCTGGAGCACCCTGCACAATGCAAATAATTGCACCACCACCAGCGGTGCAACGTAGGAATAGTTCATCAGCTGCCATACCTAAAAAAAGCAACCATACAGTTAGCCAGGACCTTATGTCATTTAGCAGCATATCACCACCTGAACGATCGACTAAAAATAGAATGACTTATGAAGAGCTAACTGAAGCTATGTCACCTCAGGTAATTATTACTGCTGTTGATTCACCTGATTATAGTTTGGCTTTGCCATCTAACTATGAACAAATATTGTTATTATTATGCATTAAATATGTGTGTGCTCAGATAAAAACAGTGCACTTGTTTCATTGTTCTGTAAAGCCAATTATTCATTGAAAATCATAAGAAGCTTGTTGGGGGATGACCACCAACCAATCTATTTATGGTTAACACTATCTAGAGGATGTTCCTTGAGATAGCTTTCAGCTGTTTTTGTGTTATGGTCTGGTGCCACCCTTCTGACAGATTTGTATGACTGTCAGTGATTAGTGTGAGTAAAGGATTCATATATCTGTACCTACTTAACTGTTTAAATCATACTGAAGTTAAATGATCTCATTCCCTGTGTCATACATAAGTGCTAAATGTCTCTAACCCAACATTAGTTTACTCTTGAATGAAAAATTGGTGAAATATGATTTTATCCTTGATTGCCTACGTTGGATATATGCCATAATGATTTTAGAAAACTTTATTTATATGTTTTATGAATATTATTATGCTTATGCATATAACATATAAATACCTTTTGTTCCATTGGTAATCATGAAAATGTTGTGTGGCAATCAATGAAGGTTAAATTCTTAATGATTTCTTAGGTAAATGAGAGATTTTAGCAATAAGACATGTTTGCACGCATAAATGTTCTCCAGGAAATAGATTTAAACATAATAGAAAAGCAGTGGGCTATTTATAACAGTTAAAATCCAAATTTTATTATCTTCAACGTGTCATCCATAAATAATATCCAAACTGGAAATTAAAAAAAATATATTGATCTTTTTAAAAATATAGATTATTATTTAATTTAAAAGTAGAGGAACTTTCAGTCTGGGTGTGAACAACTAATCCTGTGGTGGCATTATTACTGTAACACATATAATGTGTTGCCACAAAATCATTTTTTGTCCAAAATATGGTGTACATAATAATTTATGCCAACCTTAAGACTTAAGCCCATTTACATCTTGCAGGTTGAATTCATATGCAGTCCTCTGGAGTCTAACTGCAGTGCACCGTGATAAGGTATCACCTGGCCGAGGGCCAGTTGATGC
The DNA here is from genome assembly GCA_002093875.1 of Calopteryx splendens. NCBI lineage: Eukaryota > Metazoa > Arthropoda > Insecta > Odonata > Calopterygidae > Calopteryx > Calopteryx splendens. Next base: position 10,200 of record LYUA01002412.1, read on the forward strand.
CTTATCTCGGTGAAACTGGTCTATTGGTTGTGTATTTTTACGAGGCCATTATACATTTATTTCTAGTATACAAAATATATATGGGTAAATAAATTGTTTTACTTATTCTGTAAGTGTTCAGAGTGTAAATAAAAAATTGGCTTTGGCACATTGGTATTAGATTTTAAATAAATTTCTATGAGCAAATGTACAAATTCATCAATGAAGCCCTTGCTTTTTTTTGCATGCACCAGGTGATAATTGCTGGCAAGGGTTAAATTCAGTCAGTGATGGAAAATGCTTGTGCACATTGCTGGGATTATTGCTTTTTTTACTGAAAAATCACTGTGTGAAGTGAACAGTCTCAATCCATTTTAATCATATCCACAATCTTGAGACCAAGTTTGAATAGAAGGAATGGTATATGGGCAGGTATTTATCAGTTCTCTACATTTATTTCAGCCGGATACCACTTCTTCTTCAACTGTGCAGAATTTATTTCCTGAATCCAACAATGCCCCATCGGCTGAAGCTCCTCTGGCTACAGAAATTCCAGTTTCATCTGTATTCCCCACTTCAGCCTTCCAACCTCTCAACCAAATCTCTCTGCATAGGTTATACCCACATCTGCCCACATCCCTGCAGAACTTTGACAACAACATTGGATGGAATACAGCTTTTTCCACGCCAAGCATTTATCCCCAGCTCCCCCTTCCTTCTTCTTCTCAAATTGGTGCTTTCCCCATGCCCATAAGCCGTGCTCCAAGGCCCTTGGCCATAATGAGCCCAAGCGAGTCTGAATTTGATGTTCTGAGGTTTGTAGGGAAGATGGACAATAATAACTTAATTGACCTCACCCCATTCAGAACCTCCGGGGATGGATCACTAAGTGATGCAAGGGACTCGACCTCCTCTAATCGCACAAGCCTCCTGGAGGCATTTGATCCTCTGTTGTTCAAGCCAGCTGATGAATCTTCAAACCCCCCCGCTGTGAACAAGAATGCCGAAAGCTCAGAGGAACAGGTTTATAAAGAATCTGTTCATCCACAGCAAGAAGATGGCTCTGTGGTGGAAAGTGAACAAAGAAACATAGAGGATGGTACAGGAGCTGCCCCCACGGACACCACCCGAGATGATGTGGGGTATGGTTTTTCTCCTTCACATCGGAGAGGGTTCAGGGAATCCTCTGTTGAACGAATGGATGACATCCACTCAGAAGGATCCAGCATTTATGATGTACACCACCCATTTGATTTCATGAATGCTCTCCCATCTCAGTGTGCTCCACAGCAAGGAGAACCTATATATGCAACAGTTGTGAAAGACTCTCCAAGGAAAGCTGGTGTTGATTCTTCAGAAAAGGAGAGTGCCACATATTCTCAACCTCCTCCATTGCCCCCCCGATCATCCAAGATGGTTGAAGAGAAGAGAAGGTCTACATATATGAGGAAGGTAAGCATTTATTTTAATGTATTTTGGTAATTTTAACTCTTAATTAATCCATTTGAAAAATCCTGGAAATGTCTGGTGTCGGCACTTCTTTGGTAATTCTCAGTTAAACTGCTGCCAAAGCATCTTTTTTTTCTTCATGTATCTAATTCATTTTGCAACATACCAAGATTTTTTTGTTGCTTAATAACACTTTTGGGTGATCAAATTGCAGTTTTATACATGTCTTCCAATTACTACTCCAGTTACTTTTAATCCTAAAATAGTACAAAAGGAAGGCATAATATTTTTTTTAATGGTTACCAAAGGTATTAAACAAAAACTTTAAGGAACCCTGTTGTAGTGTATGTAATATCCTGCTGTAAATTCACTAAATGCAATTTAAAACTTAAAAAGTTGAGTGTGAACTCTCAGAGTTTGTTTACTCTATACCTCAATGCAGTGCCATGCAAACCTAAAATATGTTGTGCTGAAAATAATGCAATTTTGCCAACCTGTCATCCACAGTTTGTAGCAAGCTCTTAAAATATTTAAAACATTGTAGTTTCCCAGACTTTCTGATTACCTTACATCTCACTTTATCCATGCCATCTGTATTTATGTACAGTTGTACAGTCAACTTGTCTTTGATCTTTTTCAGCTGTCCCCCCTAAAACAGTTATAGGTCTGATTTCCCTCACTAAATTCAATTGCATTTAAGATACATATTACAAAACTCTTATACTCTGTGCAGACCTAGTGAGAAAAAAATGTCACCTCACCTACCACCTTTATATATAGTTGCAGACTATGTGGCAAAGGGCACAGTGAATGAACTTCACTGCATGTGATTCAAAAATGTGTTATTCAATAGCATGTATCTAATAATAGAGTAATAGCTTTCATTTATAATGATAATTCAAAGGAAAATAACTACCAACACTGGGTAATGCTCTATACATAACCTGAAAAACCTTTAGTTTCTGCTTTGTTAACTCAGACAAAATGTGGACATCCCTGCATCCTGTAGTAAATAGACATATAATTAAATGGATAACCTATTACCATATACAAAACACATGCTTCAAAATAATTTTTTTGAGAATAACATTAACACTTTCAACACGGCAGCAAAAGTTCAAGGTCTTGCCAGTGACCGATTTTTTTTTTCGATTATATCAGATTATTTTGATGCTCAAATGCATGCATGCATGTATGAAAACGGCATATTAGTAGGGGTGTTAGGAGAAAAATTGCATTGGCAAAAGAAGCATTCACTAAAAGAAGGGAATTGATGACAGGTATGCTCAGTAAAGAGTAAAGAAAATAATTTAATATGAATATTAGCTCTGAATGGATCTAAAACCTGGTCTTAGATGCAAGATGATGAGTCTATATTAGAGACTTTAGAGATGTTTGCTTTGAGAAGAATGGAGAAAAGGAGTTGAACAGAGAGGAAAACTAATGGTGAAGTTTTAACTATGGTGGGAGAAGAAAAAAAGCCATGAAGGGACATCTAAAGAAGGTAGAAGAAGTGGGTGGAGGAAGTATTGAGTATTGGAATGTCCATAATAGAGGGAAGAATGTTAGGTAAGTGGGTTAGAAGAAGGTAAAGATTTGGCTTTTAAGATGGTGTGGAGGCAGGTAGATGTATGAAGAACTGAAGAAGGAAATGATATAGAGAAAACCAAAGGAAGGACATATGCTAAGTGGTAGATAATGGTAGTTAGGGGCCATCCAAAACCTACCATAAATTGGCTTATTAGCTACTGAAGGAATTACGCAATTGAAACACAATGACAATAGGTTTTTTTGAGTTACTGGTAATGATTCAACTGTGTAGAGAGAACTGCTAAACATTTAGCACCAGTATCTATAGATAGTAGACTGAGAAAATGCTTTAACTTTGGTTGGATGCTGCATACAGTGATGAAATTCAAGGTGATAGTACTGTTGTGGGTGGTCCATGAGATAATTATGAGGTACTCAGCACTTGCCAGGCGTCAAAGATAAAATTGTGCATAGATGCCTCATAGAAGGTACACGAGATAAGCAAAATTGAGTGGTCCTTAAAGTTCCCATATGCTGCATGGAACCCACTCATGTATACAAACAAATGTTCCCTTTCATCTGATAAAGGTTAATTATAATCAGTTTTATTATTCTAGTAATACCAAAATAACCTAGAATGCTTTCTCAAAAAAACTCTTCAGCAATGCTTACTTTGTTGCTTGAATGCCAGACTATTATCAAAACCAATTCTGATTTACAATTGTGCTTGAAGTGCTTCTAAGTGAGTGAATGAAACACAAATTGACCATGGAGCAGTGGTGGTTTTGAAGTATGAAATGAAATGCACCTATAGTTGTTGCAATAAAATTATTTACTTTTTAAACAAAATGATTTTTTTTCATAAATCAAGCAATGATGTTTCATTGTACTGTAACATATTTCATATTGTCAACATTCATTACAGTTAACTGCCTCAAAAAGGTATAACATTATGCTCATTGCTGTCATTTATGATGATTTGAAATTTTTCATTGTTTACTTTCAGAAAAAGACAAAAAGTCGGCTATATGAGAATATACAGGTTGTGAAACTCAAGTCTGCTCATCATGACTGTGATTTAAAAGCTTTCCAGGCAATGGTGAAGAAACTAAGAGGTAATGGAATTAACCTGATTGCTGTTATGTTTCTGTAGATCTTGGCATTAATGGTTGAAAATAATTAATATCATTTATCAATCACTAATTTATTTTGCAGGGGAATTTGTTTATTCTGACATGTGTACAAATGTTGGCTTGGTTATCAGCCCCACTCTTGAAAGTACATACACAGAAGGGACAAGCATTAAGCTGATTGTTCGTGTCAAAGACATTTGTGGTCCAATAGCATTTACCTGTGATGGTAAGTAATTCAGAGCTTTGGCAGAGAAATTATGCTTTAGCGAGATTTATTCAATAGCAAATGTAAATTTGAATAAATGTGAAATAGTGACCTATTTCAATTCTTAGTACCCTCCATTATTATTTTTAATTTTTCTTAGAAGTAGGAAAACTATTAAAATGGGTAAGTTTTAAATCTTTGTCACAAGTGAAAGAGGTAGACATAGATCCTCTCATTCAACAATTTTTACATTCTTGTTAGTGATATGTGCTAAACATATGCAGTTGGAGTTCTTTACTGATATAATTTGGTAACATTTAAAAGAGAACATGAATTGTACGAAATTTTATCATTCATTGTGATGCCATATCTTCATATAGTATATATGTAAAATTCTGCAAGGTATCTCTGGGATCTTACCATAGTTACTTAGGTCAAGTTAAGAACTTGATGAATTTTAATAGCAAACAAAAAATTGATGTATTGATATTTTGGTCAGCATCAGCTGGAATGTGTTGAGGGATCAATATGGGAGGAGATCAGTACAGAGCATTGTCAAGTGTTCATGTTGGGCGGGTGGTGGGGTTTTTTCAGGGCAGGAGATGAATGGTGGAGAGAATTTGTAGTAAAGGGTGGGGAAGGGTGTATGGTCTCTTGGGTAGTTGTCCTAAAAACATTGTTGTGTTTGGACTGGTGGTTTTTTTAAATTTGAAATTAAATTAAAGAATACTTTTGATGATATTAGGTTGGGAAGCTCTAAAGACTCTCAATGTACTCTTATTTATTTTAATCTGGCATTTGGACAATTAAATGATATACTTATCAATAGTAAATAAAGTAATCTGGCCTTTAACCTTTTGAGTAGTGAGTTTTTTTCATGCTGGCTAACCCCCGGACGTGAGTTTTTTTTCAAGAAAATTAAATTAAAGTTCGTTTAAGTATTGTAATATAGATGGTAGCACTCTTCCGAGATACTTTATAGTGA
>LYUA01002412.1:48912-65244 GCA_002093875.1 Calopteryx splendens
TCCCTTTAATATTTATACGGCCGTAGATACCGTTCCTGTTTATTTATTGTTTATAGTGTTTGAACCCATTCTTTTTCAGAGCTGTTGTTTCTATCTTCAGTCATTTATTTTTTAAAACTTACTGCCATAACAATCAATTCTCCCTTCCCCAACCAATGCATTTCAATCCTCCTTCAATATCAATTATTTTAATGTAGCAGAATTCTCAATTCTTTTCTCTATTGACATTATCTGGATATTTACTTTTTAACTTTTCCTTCCAATAATTCTCTTTTGAATTGTTCTATTTGATTACAGCAAAATTCCTCAAATCTACTTTTATCTCTACTAATAATATATCACTCTCACATTAACTGTACCTTTGACCCTCTTCACCAGTTTTATATTCAGTATTATGCCAGCATTAATTGTGAATTGCTCTCAAGTGATTTAGTGGCAAGCATTTTCCTTACACAGTTACGCAATAAGTTAAATTTTTTGAAGCAGTAATGTCAAGTGTAGTTGGAAATTTATTTTGACTCCTTTGGCTTAAACTCTTTTTGTATCACTAGGTTGGTGATGATCTTCAACAGGATATGCTTACCCTTCAAATAGTTCGAATTATGGATAAGCTGTGGTTAAAAGAAGGCTTAGACCTGAAAATGGTTACATTTGCTTGTGTTCCCACTGGACATCGGAGAGGTTTGTCCTATAGTGATGATTGTTGAATGCTGCTTTTTTAGTTAATTTTTTGCTGTTTTTTATTCATAAATCTCTTCACTATTATACAGGAATAATAGAAATGATCACCAATGCTGAAACACTGAGGAAAATTCAAGTTGAATTAGGTCTCACTGGCTCGTTTAAAGATAGTCCCATTGCAGAATGGCTAGCGAAGCACAATCCTTCGACTCTGGACTATGAAAGAGCTGTGGAGAATTTCACAGGTAGACGTTTGCTTTATTTACTGCTAGTTTAACTGAAATATACATTTAATACTGACAGTTTAATATAAACACTATCATTTACAAATATAATTGTTTTTCTTCTTTTTTCCAGCGTCATGTGCTGGCTACAGTGTAGCTACTTATATATTAGGAATCTGTGATAGACATAATGACAATATTATGTTGAAAACTTCTGGGCATTTGTTTCATATAGACTTTGGAAAATTTTTGGGGGATGCACAGATGTTTGGTAACTTCAAAAGGTAAGGTTATTTAACTTTCTGATTTGCTTTATTGTTTTCTTTTGTTTTTATTAATTATTGTTCATAATTCAGCCTGAAAGAAAAGCTTGAGGTTTTGAAACCTTGACTTAAAAAGTTGTAAAAATATTTAAGAAGCAAGAGCTTGACATTCTCCTTCCATTTAGGGATACAATGGTTATAAAAGCACATGCATATGTGTTAATTCCATTATTACCACTGAAGGGACAAGTGATATCTTAATGTCTTATGTCTTAATTCGTTCCGAATATTTCTGTGTAAGTCGATAACCGTGTATGTTGAAAATTCCTCTAATGTCATTCACCGGATCAAGTACCATACATTTGCGTGTTCATATATACGATATATACTATGTGAAGAATGCCATCTATTGACCGGGTATTCAACTAACTGAATATGCTCGACTTGCCCTGCATTTTTCATGTCATGTTTTTGTCCAACCGTGTATCTGCAGAATCGTGTAACTTGAAATCGTGTAAGTCGGGGACTCACTGTAAATGGGTATTCATTCCAATACTATATATTGAGTGATACATTCATGTGTTAAAAAGAAATGTTTCTTACATATTTGGTCAAAATTTGCAGGGGAAATAGCTATCTATGGTATTAAATTATAAAGTATAATTGTCAACTTAATAAAATTACAGAAAAGTGTATTGACTGCCATTAATCACTTATGCATTATCTCAAATCAAGTGACTACAGTGCCTGTCAGCAAACTGACTACTCTGGCAAAACTCATTCCAAAATTTCATAAATGCTTTATTATCTCCAATTAGGAAATATGAAATGCATACTAGTGAAAAAGGCCAAACAGTAATTAAGAAGTTGTGGCTGGCACACAAACTGGTGTTGTGAAATGTCTCTCCAATACATGTTTGTGAGTCAAATGCTTCTAAAATACATTGGGTTTTTGAGTAGCTAGTTGCTCTTATCATAAAAATATCAAATTTGATGATTAATTAGATGGTTTAGCTGTTTTATTCATGTGTATGAGTGATATTTAGGAAACTGAAAATTATGGTTGTAGTGCATACCAAAGGTGGTTATGAAAAAATGTATAGTTCTGTATTATGTTGGTGAATGATCTGGGGAAATTTGAATGTTATTGAATTTTGATCATTTTTCTCCTCCTAAACAGGGACAGAACACCATTTGTGCTGACTTCAGACATGGTGTATGTGATTAATGGTGGGGATAAACCAACGGCTAAGTTTCACCATTTTGTTGACATGTGTTGTCAGGCCTTTAACATAATTCGTAATAATGGAAGTCTCTTGCTCAACCTCTTTGCCTTGGTGAGTGACTCTTGGACCAAGTTGTCCCAAAATATGTATAATTGATGAAAAGAAATTATGCTATCATTATCTTTTTAATTTCTTGCCTTTATTTTTACTGCTTGCTTACAAATGATAGTTGAGAATATTGTTTCCTTGAAAAGTGTTTACTTAAAATTTTCAAAATATGTAAGTAAATGTATTGAGTAAATGTAATGATCCTTAAATCATGACCAATTCCTTGATAATGTAATTTGATATCCATTGGGATTTTGTGGGAACAATTGGTCAAAATTATTAAAATCAATAACATGAAATTTTATGAAGAAATGGATCCTTCACCTGTGTATGTGAGTGAAGTCTTCATGGATGTTTCAACAAGCCTGGTATTTTTCCACTAACATTTCTGTCATCATCCTCTTCCTCCCCAAATTTGATATTCCAGGTATTTGACTATTTGAGATCTGGTTAATATTCAAATATGAGAAGAGGGATATTCGCCCCATCTCTAGTTTTAAGATATCTTGTGTTAAAGGCAGGTTTTTGAGCTCAACTGTCAAGATGCGTGTATAGTTGTTGTTTGCCATAAATATAGCATAATTGAAAAAGTCAAATGAACAAACCGTGACTTAGGTCTTCCTTGCATAAATTGTAATTGATAATGATCACCTTGGGATTTTAAAAAAATGCAATTTTTTAATTTCTTTGCACCCTTTGCTAAAGCAATCTACTTTTCTGCATATTGTTTGTTTATTATTTCAACTTGCATAAAACTCTTCACATTAGAATATGTCAAATATGTATAGTTTTTTTAATCACCAGAGCGAATTTATGTGAGAATATACCCATGATTTCATAAAATACATCTTTGACATACCCATTCAATTGTGCTGAGTAGTTCACTTGGAGTATACAACATCTATTTCAAAGTCCTCCTTCATTTAATAATACCTTCTCGCGTCTTACTTTTTAAACCAATAATGATACATCTAGATAGTTTTTTGGCAGTTACAGTAGGTATTTTAAAACTCGCAATTCCTTGCATTATTAATATTTCTTTAAGTCAAAAGAGAATAAATGACTCATCAGAACATGCATGGATGTCAACCACTTTGCTGTGCTATATTGCTACATTTTCAAGTTGTAGCCTTCAGCTGTTTCTTTTTATATGGGCCTGGAAGTGTTTTTGTTTTGGGAGTGTCAGCCAAAGATGAGTGCTTTGAATTTCCGTTTGCACTGCACAATATCTGTTGACACTCTCAGGAAAATTAGGCCTTTTAACAAACCATTATCTTGGGCATTAGGAGACAAGAAAGGCCAAAACATGCATCAATAGGTTAAGACTTAACTTAATTAACATTTTTTGTCTCATTACTAATGCATTCAAAGTTTATCATTTGATTGTATACTTTGCTGGTCACAATTAAACAAAATTTGTATTGTAGTATTCTACGCATAATGTCTCTTTCATAATTAAAAAAAACCTAACCAATATATTCATCCATATTTTATATTTACTCTCTTGACCAGCTTCATTGCCATGGATGGTCAACGCAACAAAAATTGTGCTTTTTTTATTTTAAAAATTTAGGAAATTTAGTTTTTGTAGGAAAATCTTGAGCCACTATGTTTTTCAGAAGAATCACTCAAATTATAATAAAACTTAGCAGTATTAACATATTGCACATTGTTCCCTAACATTAGCATTTGGGTAGTTCTTTTAAGAAAACTTGGGTATTGTTTTGGATTTTATTTTGGTACAATCACTCTTCAACCAATAGATTATAGTTCAACATTTTATTTTTTTTGAAGAGAAAACTTCTGATTGTGTGTTTCGAATTTCTTAGATGGGGAGTAAACTCGTGAAAGTGAATGCCCTGAGTGTGGCAAGAAAAACTGACACTAAACTACATAGGTATAGCTCATCTCAAGTCTCCCCCTTTTTATAACTGTCTCTCTCTCTCTTGTACACTCATCTGCAGCACTTGAGTGTGCACCTGTCTCCTGCTCTCTTACAATTTATTACTCTGTATTCCACATCACCCACTTGGGAATGTCGTATTCCGTGTTTATAACAATCAATGATCCTGTGTGTCTATGACAAAGTAGCAGTTTTGTCTTGGTGAAAACTTGGAAAAAAAGCAAAGATGAGAATTCACCTGCTCAATGTGAGCTCAACCCGCCTACCGTGGCAAACATGTTTTCCTGACTAAACGTATGCCTACAATGATTGCTACACAAACTTTGGCAGGCATTTGTCCGACAAGACATTTGACTTACCTGTGTAAACACTCTTTATAGATTTTGATATATACTTATTCTTTCTATTCCTACTTAAACATTTTAGCAACCATATTGAAAAATTGTATGAGATACCTACTAACTTGGAGATAAACAGGGAGAGAGAGAGACAGAAAGACAGTTGTAGGGACTGTTGAGATTGTTGTAGGAACGCTTATCAGTTGTCCAACTATATTTATGTGTGGAAGTTTTCTCTTCTGCCATGTATCCAGCAACACACAACTGTTTTTAATACCTCCCTTGCTCTTTTTCATCATTGCTCTTTTTGTGTTTAACTCAAATCCTGTTTGGTTTTTAAGAAACCTGCTCTTAACTTATTTTCAGATGGCTTCATCAGGGATTCCTGGAGTGAGTAATGCAGTGAGCTATGTTCAGCGGTCTTTGCTTCCTGGTTTGTCAGAGGATGAAGCTGCTGCAGAATTTGCTAAAATGATTCAAAGTTCCCTGCGTTCATGGTTCACTCAGTTCAATTTTTTTCTGCACAATTTAGCACAGTTACGCTTCACAGGTGACCACAACGATGGAGAATTGCTCAGTTTCATTCCAAAGGCCTACACGTGAGTTCATATTCTTTGTCATGAATTTTAATTTACCTTTAGTGTATTTAAATGTTCAGAGAAATTAACTTGAATATTTTGAGCTCAATTTTATGTTACTTAAATGTATTGGTGTAGAGTATATTACCTGGTATTTATGTTAATGTTGGTTATGAATTCGCAACCGTCTTTTCACTATCTATAATACCAGAGCCATCTTAACAGTATTATAGGCCAATGGGAAAATATTGCACCAGGTTCCCTACCAAGACAGCCACTCACAGGAATGAAAATGTAAATGGTCAATAAAATTAAACATTTTTCACATTGTTAATTTCAAAAAAATTGGTGTGTAAACAAAAAAATGCTGTACAACAAAGATTAATCAACAAAAATATTTAAATGATATAAGAGGAGTCTGGCGTGGATGCCCATATACTTGTGGGGCCCCTGGGCAATAGATCAGCATGCCCGTGTCCAAGCCAAAAAATATAACCTTAGAAATGAATTTCATGATCCATTTTCTAAGAAGCCCAGGAAATAGATAATTAATGTTTAAATCAGATGAAACATTGCAACATTACAAATGGGAACCCATTACAAAGTGTTAAGTACAGAGGTGTAGGTAGTCTCGTCAGTTAATTGGAGGTCTTTCCTGGCGAATTACGCTGGTGCAAAAGGGTAAAGGAGGTGACTCAGAGTAGTATTCTACCACCTCTGTCAGCTGCCATCAAAATAAGTTGTTCTTCTCCTCGCACAACAGTAGTAGAAGAGGAAAGTATGGGAAGTGGCTTTATAATTCTTTATGATTCACACCACTAGATCAAATGGGCCTCATTCACAATTTTCTCTGACTGACAAAAACATTACATACTTATTTTTCTCGTGCAGACTTCATCACTCGAGGTTGTCACATGGAAGATTTGTGAAGTGCCGTTAGAGTGGAAAATGGCTACAAAAAGAAAATGTGTGGTCTTATCAATAAAACAGAAACTCCATGTTATTGGTCATTTATGCATGGGTGAAGCAGCAAAAAAACTGGCCGAAGAATTAGGGATTTGGGTACAATCAGTTCATGACATTCATACACAAAAAATGTAACTTCTTGTTGAAAAAATGAAACTCACGATTCCATCAGTGTCACCGGTGTAATGAAAAAATAGTCAATGGAAAGGTCAGCCTACCAAAATCTTGATGCTGCACTGAGTGGTTCGGCCAAAAGCAAGCCTCAGGAATTCCTGTTTCAGGTCTTATTCTGCCAGAGAAGTGAAGTTTTTCCATGAATCTTTAGGGATTGTGCGCTGTCAGTGTGGTTGATGCAATTTAAAAAGCGATACCACGAGGATCTACTCATTGGCGGTTGGTGTTATTTTCTTATGGAGTTTATTTATTTTGGTATTGCACTACAGGGTAGGGAACCTGGAAAGATCCTTATCTGCAGATTATCTGTTTTTCTATTATCCATACACCCTTGACCAGTCATTAGCTTGAAAAATCAGGTGTTTACTGTATTTGGGTTTAATAATTGATGAAAAATTTAATTTCAATTGCCATTAACTAAATTAAATAATAAACTCAGATATATAATGTATCAGTTTTACTACGTTAAGGACATTGTAACAATAGATGTATTGATAATGATGTACCATGGCTAATTTGAGAGTTTTTTCAGATACTGTGTGGGGTTTATGTGGAGTAACAAATCTATAAAGGATTAAAGTACACCAAAAAAGGCTACTAAAAATTATTAAATCTACTTAATGCAATGTAACTGGAGATGATACAGTTGATGTATATTTCAAAGAGTTAAATGTTTTACCCATAGAAAGGTAAATAGAAAAAATCTATAAATAAAACCTCGAAGTAAGAAATATTAATATACATGAAATACCAACATATTATGCTCAGAAGGGTTGTATGTAATTAAGTGTTATTTTCCCATAATAATTTAATTATTTGAGAGACGATTTAAATAACCTAATATGCATGGATGAAGTTAAAAGAATGATCAAGGAATAGTTTTTGAAATAAATGTGTTGGAACAGCTCACTATTGATTTATTTAATTAGGCACCTCCTTATAAGCCAAGAATAGTTTAGCAGAACCCGTAATGTTGTACCATTTGGATCACATGTAAATTTGATTTGCTTTGTAGTAAATTACTACTATTTAAACGTTATAAGGGACCTCTAGTTTGGCCACATGGAAAAAACCAGAGAAATCAAGGTTTCAATGTTAAACGTGTATAAGCCAAGTGCATTTTAGCATATTAAATTTAACTAGCTAAAGCCACAAAAAAATCTATTAGTTTACAAAAATAAAAACTTCACATCCGTTTCTATGTATAGTACTCACCCTAACGTTTTGAAAACATTTCAGGGGAAAAAATGCATATTGTACACCAAAAATAATGGTTATTTACGTATAAAAAATTCGAATTCCCAGCATTTCATGATGATAAATGTAAAGGATGTAAAGAATGCGAAGGTGGATTGAGTGCTTTTCAGCTAACAAACAATGTTGTGATCTTAAATAAACTTTACTTCATCACTATGTGTGTCACTTGTCATCATAGCCATTATACTTTGTACATTATTAAATAACAAATTGCTGACTTGATATTTCTAATGCATTTGTTTGAGTTTCATTGAAAAATTCTTTCTTATCTTTTAGAATGCATTCTGAAGGGCGAATACGGCATGTTGAGGTGTACAGTTACCAGAAACGCTATGATCCAGAAAAATATTATGTATACATTTTGAAGGTCGACAGGGAAAACCAACCAGACCCTGTGTACCTGTTTCGTTCGTACAAAGAGTTCTGTGAGCTTCACCAAAAGTTGTGCCTGAGGTTCCCAATGGCTAAGTTTTACAAGTGAGTACACAAACTTTTTTCTTTAATTTTTTCCTTTTTAATGATATCTTTTAGTTCTTTTTTTGTCATATATATTCATGATATGATCTCTAAATATTTTTTAAAAAGATTAAAAGAGGTATACTTCCGCTAGATTATGCGAAGATTATTAAATAGCAGGTAAATTCAGCGTTGATAGAATTAACTACTAAAAGAAAATTCTTCATTATAATTAGTATTGTTCACAATCCTTGTGGTGTAGGAGGGGTTTGAAGATAAAAGGACTTTGTTGTAATGAATCTTTGATGCACCACATAATGAATCTGTTTTTGTCTAGGGGATATAGTTACAATACCTTGCTGTTTCAAACTTTTTTCAGGTAAAATTTTATTGATTCCACTTGTCAGTCATTCATAAATATGCCTCTAAGTTTTAATTTTCTTGCATAGTTTAAGTATCTGTGTGAGGTGAAAGCTCAGTACCACTTCATTACAAACATTTTGTGAAAAGTTTTTGTACTCTGGGCTGCATCATCAGCAATTTCCATATTGGTGAGGAGGGTGTATTTTAAACTATGAAGTTACTATCTAATTATTTGTGCCTTGTAACAGATAGTGCCAAAATTTTTGCTAACTTCACCATGATATATGCTGCCCTAACAAGAAATTCAGTAACTTTTATGTGAAATATCAATGTAATCTTACCATTGGCTACATTTAAAAACAATACTGTAATATATACCAAAATTGTTTTTTGTTTATCTTGTAAATCTGTATTTATCATTTTGGGAAGACATTATGCATACTTAGTTAAATGTGGTAAAGCCTCATAAATTTCAGTTAAAATCCCTTCTAAAATGTGTCTATAATGGAAATATAAGCTCAATGTTAAATAAGAATTTTCACATTTTATATACAAATTTTTTTGTAAGTGTTCACCAGTTTGTAAGTGAACGATTTTTCAAATATACAGTTCAAACCACTGCAAAATATTCTTCATATATTTGAATATATTTTTCTGGGAATTTTTAAAAATACTGTAGATAGTAATATTGCACTCATGGTTTTACAGGTAAGCCAAAAAAATGTTCAATATTTCACTAGAAAATTGTTTTTAATATCTTCAGTTTAAACCACTTATAATTTTTCTTATTTTTTTCAATTGATCCCATTGAGAGCTTTGAAACAATACCTTACACAGGTATGTTGCTCTCACGTTTGCATAAATAGGATTAGTAAAATGTCCAGCCCATTCTGTAATATTACATCTTTTCCCTCACCCATAGGGAGGGATGAGACCATTGCACACACAATATATTGCATATTACATGAATTGGACCTTGTACTGTTTATGAATTGCGGATACTTCGTGGTGCATAGTTTTAATGATAATGGTTTTTGTCACAGGCAGTCAGCTATAAGTAACCCTATGATATCGGCATTGTTGAACATAGTCATGCATGGAAAGCTCGTCAAATTGAGCAACTTTTAAATGCATTGGAGATGAGTGGTTAGAACAACATTTGACAGTCAAGCCAATTTGTGTATAATTTGTCTGGAACTTCATTCCTTAGCTTCTTTTGCACAAGATGCTGGCTTGTTGGAAAAGCTAAGTTTTCAGAAAGTGTAAACAACTCTGTGCAGTGGAAGCAAAAATTTGGAGTACTAATCTTTGGATGGATACCTTCTAGGCAACATGACCTCCAAGCGCATGTGAATACTGCTGAGGTTGGGATCTAGAAAATATAGGCATGCTATTTTTTCAATAAATATTAACTTCTCTGAACATTCCAATGGTTTTTCTTGCCTGTTATCTTTCATAAATAAAATATGTAGGTAATGCAAGTTTTACAATGTGGCATTACAAAATTAATTTACATATATAAAATTGAAATACCAGGGAATCACCAAATAGAAATTAACAGGGTGTGGTTCACTCAGGAAAGTATTCAAAGTATGTACATAAATCAAAATATACAAATCTGTCATTTGGCACTGAATGACAGTGTTGGGGATAGTTCTCCTGCATAAACCTGTGCACAGTACACTGGTTTTTGTCTTGAAAATGCTGATGAAAAAATGAGGAATGAAACTTATATGAGTTCAGGTCAAAATCTTATCTCTTATGTCTCACTTATGTCTGTTTTGCTCAGAAGACACCAGGGAGTATGAGTCATTCTTCTGACCCCTCCTCGTTTGGCTCCTGGGCCAGTGCTTACAGCATAAGGTTGTGGGCGGTTATGCATACTAGTGTCCTTTCAAGGCCATCAAGTACTAGCTTTTACTCTCTAGCACCCCCCTTCTCTTAACAATGTATCATGATTCTTTATTGTCTCCCAGATGCCTTTCAAGATAAAATAGTTTTCTCATTGTTTCTATGATTTGAGTCTTTGAAGGAATGATATTTTGAGGTTTTTGTTTATTGTCTTAAGGTGCTCTCCCAGAAACAAGCTTACTTCCCTAAATGAATAGGTACAAAAGATATGGTATTTTATTTTTTGGAAAATGTTAGTTCTATCAGAGATCAATATTATGGATGATGAAGGTTCAAGGTTAATAATTATTGCTGTGCTTCATATTCATTGATGTGTTCCTCTGCACTAACCTCATTTAGTTTTTTTTTTCTATATTTCCCATAAATGTTAATACCACAAGACAATTTTAAAATAAACAGGCCTATGAAGATGATTTTTCTATTCATTTGCTCTTATCTCTACAGTTTAGCATCTTTAATCCAGCACCATCACTAAGTATTACAAGATAGAAAGTTTTCCAGAACATTGGTATTAGAGAATAATTTGTCTTCATTTTATTTAAAGATAATTTCAGTCAAGTAGTCGATACTCTTATGATGATGTTTTTCATTTATCCCCTTCTCAAACCTGAACAAAATAGATAAATTATAATACTGATTCATGTTTTCCTCTCAAAGAAAATTATAATGTTAGAATTGCAAACTGTACACTTTAAAAGAAAATAACACATTTCTTTGCCATGTAACACATCTAGTACATAAACTTGAATAGATATTCTTTTAAATGCAATAGTCAAAACATAAGCCTCTACCCTTACTCCATTCCCCAAAGTTCCTACCTCTATCAAATTACCTACCTATCCCTAATGGCACAAATGACCTCAGCTGTTGATCACCTCCCCTAATAACTACTATTACTCAAGTTCTCATCTTTCACTTTCTAACTGCACATTATACTACTGCTTTTCTTGAATTTCTGTATCATCCTATCATATAATCATGTGGACTGGTAAATTTCATAACTGAATGAAACAGTTAAGGCTTTCCTTAAACTAATCCTTCTCCTCAATTAAATAAAATACAAAACCACTCCATCAGCACAGGTCCTAGATCATTGTTTGACCCTTCTTTCATAGTTTTCTGCTTGTCATCCCTTTTATTGACTTGAAATTCTTAAAGCTAGTTGTGTCTGTATGCCTGGGATGAGTACATATCACTTAAGCTTTGACTGCCCTCTCCTTCAAAACATGTTTCATGTAGGCTATACAGGAGTAGGCTTTGACTTTAATTGTTTTGATGCTTAATGCCATAGTGCATTATAAGTTATGAAAGACATTTATTTTATTATTTTGATATGTTGTTTACATCATAATACTTTTACATTGCCTTATTTTATTTAGATACATTAGTATTGCATTTCCATTACAAAGGAGTTTAATAGTTCATTTCATTTATGAGTGTCCATTAAACCATAGCCATTTAAACTGTTTAAATAGAGTGCATTGGCAAAAAACATTGCACTTTATGAGTCAGAAAAGTGCTTGTATTTCTTGTTCACTTGTACTGTATTGATAAATAACTCCTATGTCATAATATCTTTTTATCATAGTCAGTTTTTTGTAATAAAAAAAAATTGAATGTGTAAATATTTTAATCTTTGATTTATGATATCAAAGAAAATTGATAGCAAAGAAAGCAATGATACCTCATAGTGTTATTATATTAAAAAAGTAAAAGTTTTCTAAAAATTTATCTTTTTAACATTTTAAGTTCTATTACCATATTAAATTCACTAACCCCTAGTTACGGGAGTTTCCTTTGTTATTTTAGATTTTATAACTTACATATAATATTAATAAAAAATGTAAGTTAAATTAAGTCTTGTCAAAACCTCGCTGCAGTACAGGAAGTTGTAATCCTTAGCATGGTAATAGTGTATGACTTCTACTTCAATCTCTTGAGTGTAGTAATTAC
Source organism: Calopteryx splendens (assembly GCA_002093875.1). Classification (NCBI taxonomy): domain Eukaryota; kingdom Metazoa; phylum Arthropoda; class Insecta; order Odonata; family Calopterygidae; genus Calopteryx; species Calopteryx splendens. The sequence continues at coordinate 61,314 of LYUA01002412.1, forward strand.
AGCTCTGTGTGTATCTTCCAAGTGTCTCCCAATTTGGGTTTCACTCATATGGATCTTCATGCGAATTTAAGCTTTAATACATCGATATATTGCCGGTGATGTATCAAGTTTCTTTTCCTTATATAATTCCTTACGTTAGAAAAATGTTGTGCCTGCCAATAGCCAGTCCTCGGCCTTTAGCTGTCAGGGCATTTGTGTGGTTGTGTTGTGCATCAGCTGCCTCTATTGCATGGATTATTTTCCTCTCCCCGAACTGTTTTTACACGATATAGATATAAAACACCTCACTCAAACACTTGGGGACTCATCACTCCTAGCGATTAATGAGGAGAAATCCTGATTGTTCGTATGCATGAAAACTGTCCCAATACCATTGCATCCGTCATTCATGCATTCCTAATTCTATTGATGAAACACTCTCAGAAACATGCATATTCTTAGCATTGTCAAAAATATTCATTGGGATATATCACTCAGTCATGCAACCAAACCCGGCCATGGTCAACTTTCACCTCTTGTCCTTGATCATCCAATCCATGCACACCACATCATAGGGGGGTGGTGGACCTTCAATTGGCCTCGTAGCCACAGGGGGGGGGTCATGGCTATTACTTCCTGCTCCCTCCTCATCCCTCATTGCACTCCGCCTGGAGCCGCTAATGCTGGGAATTGGTGAATCATCTAATTCTTGGCTCCTACTCGATCTGCCTCTAGTCAGGAAATCTGTCAGTCTCCTGCGGGCAAGGAACCAGAAGGTGCATGTTGCTAGGAGTAGCAGGAGGCAGATGAGCACAAGAGAGATGATCAGGATTGTGTCTGCATCTGGGGGAATTAGGATAAAAATGTTTTCATGTCAGATTGAAGTGGCCGTCCAGAATATGTCAATATAATATTCAGACTGTATCCAGATTTTCAAAAATGTTTCCTTCCCAATGTCCAAGTTGTAGGCTAGGTAGGCAGACTAGATTTGATGATTATGTGAGGTAAATTTTATTTAAAGGTGCTTGTGGTAATTGGGTGATTCTGAGATGTGTCTGAGAGTCTTAAGTGGGTTATAGAGAGAGTTAGATAGAGTTTATGGCACACATTATACAATATTTTCCTTACTATTTGTGCCTAAAGAATCAAATTAAAGTAAAACAAATAACTTATAAATAGTGTTTGTCGATAAAATATACTGAAAATGGATTACACATGTAGTCATTGCACATAACTTAGTAAAATGGACAAAATAATCAAGTTTGTGATGCAAGAGGTGAGGGGGGGGTGGTTTAGGGAACTGTTGTGGAGCATATCCTAGAGGGATGAGGAAGTTATAATATATCCTAAAAGGCATCTACACTTAATCAATGTTCCCAAAGGACACTCATTTAAATGATGGAGCCTGATCAAAACATAAGACATTGTTTTCTCTCTACCATTGTAATTGCATTGTTAGGATTAATTTGTTTGGCAGAATTTTTTAACTGGCTCTTATTTGACTATAATAGGAAACTCAACATTTTGTAATATATTTTGATGGAAATAACATTAATTAATTATTATGCAACTGTACAATATCCTTTGCCATAGAATGATTGAGTGCTGAGGAATCATTTGTTTGTAGAACATAAGAACATAGTTTTAATGAACATCTGGTCAAAAGTTTGCAGATAGGAGAGTTTAGGTATTGAGAAATGTGTGAAGGCTGAAAAATCAACTTCTCCTTACCTATTTTCAAGAAGTGTTTTGGAATCGCCTAAACTTATTTTTTTATAATTTACTTATTGTATGCTTTTGGTAGCCAGTGTGCCCACTGGAATCCTAGTAAGGCTGTAATCAACTTAGCACCTCTCCCATGTCCTGGTCTGATTTGATACCACAATATTTTGAAAAGTAGGAGGCCCTGGCTAAATGATATGAGCACTTTTACAAACTGTATTTGATTTAATACTTGAAATAATTGAGTGACATTGCCCATAGGGTTAAGTGCCCTAACTTCCATTCGGGGATTACCTACTGCAATTTTTAAACCAAACCAAAATACAGTCTTTGACCTGAAAGACTGTTTAACTGGTGAGGGTAGATCTCAGCTTGTCTTCTCACCTTTTCAGCCCTGTGGCATGACAAATTCAAGGTTAGGGGGGAGGAGGGGAAGGGTAGTTCCCTTCCCTGTCTTGTCTACTGTATCCCAGATAGTTCTGGTATCCAAAACGTCAAATAGCCTAGATGTAGTAGGCTGTTTCCTGAGGCAAAATCCAGATTTGAACCCAGGAGCCTCGGGTGTTAAGTCGAGTGCTCTAATCACTAGGATGCCTTGCCAAATTACAAAGTAAAACCGGCCTATTCTTATTGCCTTTTGATTATTGTATGTATTCACGAAAAAAAACGTGAGCAGTGATAATGCTTAGTCTAGTTGATGTACTTTTCGTATTTGAATTTAAACTTGAGCACCAGCGATTAAGCAAGGAATAAGGGAAGGCGGAGGCTTGCTTAGGACTGCCTATGTGCGAAAATTCGTGGAGGGAGGGGTAGGCCTTGGTGATATCTTTTGAATGCTGACGTTTGAATTGTTCGGTTGTCTTAAGCGTTCCACCCGCGGCACTTCCTCGTCTCGACTCACTCTCCGTGGCTTATCCTCACCGACCGTGAGAAAACTATTATTTCGTGTGGTCAGGGACGGTATAGTGAAATGATTTGGGGGAAATTGCAACTTACCGTTATCCACTACCATGGCGGAGCTAGAACGTAGGTTGATAGCAAACAGCTTATTGTCGAGAATCCGCGTTATCGGCGAGTGCCTATCGGATCAGTCTCCTCCCCTCTGCCCAGGTAGTCCACTCCACTCCCCTCTCTTTACCCGCAAATCCACCATTTCCCCCGACCGATATGGCAACCTCCGTGAGTTCTTTCACCATCAAACCTCCGTCGGTATGTTGTTCTTTTGTTTGTACTTTATGCTTGGAGGGTATGGTCCGCTTGAAATCCACTACAGATTTAGGATACTCGAGGCCTCAGCCAAGAGGTTGGTTTTGATAGGCTTGTATTAGAGCTCCTTGCACAACACCTGACGGTGAGATGCCTAAAAGTGCGCCTTAATTATGCAGACTTATTCCCGTGGTGGCCGTTCATAGGTTTAGGGGCTATGGGAGGGGTGTGTGAAGTCTGATGATGACGGAGAAAGAGATGGGGGAGAGATTTGGGGTCCCTGGACGTCCGTGGTAGGTAGGTGGTTAGAATAATGTTTTCGGATGGTTCAACTTCTTTGGTCATATCGCGCAGCTAGGTAGCGTCTATTACTCGCTAAAAATGTGTTGTATGCTAATAAAAATTATTTTTAAGAAAGCGTTAAAACACATCGCATTATTCCTTTATTCCTGGTAAAAGAAAATGATGAACAGTTTAAAACCCCAGTTAATTGTAAATATTTTATTAAGAGAATTAAACATAATTCAAGAGTTATTCTCAGTAATTGATGTTTTCTGTACTATTCTTGCGATATTTATAAAGGTAGTGTCGCCTGAAGGAACCACTTGCTGGACCGCTCTTCTTTCTCGCCGCAACCATCACACAAATTAAGTTATTATCCATGGCGTCCAATGCTCTACTAAGTTGAAATTTCGAGAGAAGGAATGACTAATGTTTTTTAATAGGATTTTTTTCTTTACGTCTTTGGCGGAAAGGGGGGGGTGAGTGAACACTAGTGTTGACGTTTTTTTTAATCGGAGCAATTGTGGAAACTGACAAGGGAGAGAGGAGGGATATAAATTTAGTCGAAAACTGCGGACGTTTTACTGAATGGTCTCTCATCTAAGTGGCCAATCGTTTCAGGAAGGCAGGAAATCGTAGAAGGCAGGAAAAGTGGATGCAAGGCGTGCTGTGTGGCAATGGATTGCTGAAGAGGGTAGAATGTTGGGTAAGCGAGGGAGAGTGAGGAAAAGATTAGGCATGT
>LYUA01002412.1:90563-104188 GCA_002093875.1 Calopteryx splendens
AGTCGGTGGCACCGGATTGAATCCATAGGGAGCCGCAGTAGGCTCGATTGCGTAGCCCATCATCGGTGGTGGGTAACCAGTCGTAACCGTGGGGTCTCGGCAGTTAGGACCAGGCATTTGATGAGGTGAAGTTCCAGCTTGCTGGTAGTTTTGATTCTGAATCATATAAAAAGATTGGTCCATCTTCGGTGCTGGTGCCAAAGTGATCACGTTGACGACCCTGGTACGTCGAACGACTCTGGTACGTCCATCGACTCTTTCTTTTCCCTTACTTTTGCACAAGCTCAGGATTAGTCGCAAGATCGCGCAAAATCCAAATATAACTGCTAGGGTCCCTATTCCCAGCTGGAGGGAATAACCTGCAATGTAAAATATAGTTCTGTCTTAACCATTCTCGGGTGCTAATAAATTTGTTAATTAATCGCGATTCTTGTTTTTCACTTGGTTAGTTTAGCAGCCCGAGCGAGTGCTAAATGGGTTCCAATACCACTTTGTCATGGCTTTTGTGTAGTGTAATAATGTTTTTCTTGCAAAGTACGTAGCGCTTTCATATGATCTTTAAATTTTCACTTTAGCACAAGAGCACTTTAGAAGCCTAATTACTAATGCTGAAATCGTTTTGGTTATATTCCGTTTTTGGTGGTTGCTTGTGGCTGGTTTATCATTTCCGAGTTTACGGTACGAATGACCTTTCGGTACCCTCTGGTAAAATCAGGTTAACTGTTAATAAATTGAAGATTACATTTTTTTGGTCAAATGATGTTTAACTTTGACCTTTTTCGACACAGGTTATGGTATACTGATGGGGATAATATTTTCTTCGAATCATTCTCGCATAAACGTTATAAAGTCATTTGTAAGCACCAGAACATTTTGAACCACTCCAGATTACGGGCCGTATGCCGGTGTCTTTCGAGAGAAGAATCTGCAAACAGACTGTATTCCTGATGGGGAATGATTCTATGGGCGAAATTCGGGAATTTGAAACGAGGAAATGAATGGCTATCGTTTTATGTACGTATATTAAAAATGGGTGTGTACCTGTTATTATAATCTTATGATGGACCCCACCGCTACACGACTGACATCGTAGCAACCTAAGCTACAATAACCCATTCTTCAACTACAAATATTTTCTGCCTCACTTGACGGACATTCTCTCCTTTATCACAGTCTTCAACGATACGACCGGCATCCATTTTCCCTGTTTTCTCTGCATATCCCACAACAGACATATCACCTCCCCTCCCATGACCGGAACTTCCTCGTCAGTTTATTCAATGAGTAAAATTTGTAAACCATTAGCAATGGTAAAAAAACGAAGCTACTATTTAATATTTTTATTTTGTACTAGCCAAGTTAAGTTTTTCCGTAAATATATTAATTAAAACCCATAAGAGAGAAGAATAGCTGATGATCACGTAAGGTGCAGTATGAACAAGGACGTACATTATTAATAGTAGTCTACTGGTTACAGTAGGTTTTTGATGGACACCACGGCTGCAAGAATAAAATGACGCTTAACATCTCAGCAACTTGCAAAACATTAACCCATTCTTCAATTCCGCTTGCTTTTGGCCTCCCTTCATTCCCTCCAACATGCTTAATATTTTCCTCCCTCAGCCTCTCTTACCCAACATTATCCCCCCTATCGCAATCTTCAACAATCATCGCCACTCAATACGCCTGAATCCACTTTTCCTGCATTTGAATTTTTCCTATTTCTCTCTCTCTCCTCTCCTACCCTGCCCATCATTTTTTGTTTTTCTTTCTGTCCTCCAAATTTTGCTTATCCTCATGCTTCTACGTGCAAGTGCCGCGCCATGCAATACTACGCTCCACATTAACGTATACACTAGTTCCTTATTTACATCTTTACGCAACTTCCTTGTCATCCGCTCCCTCAGATTCATAAAAGCTTACCCTCTATACGCTATTCTTCTCCATATGACCTTATCACTTTTTCCACTTTAGTCTTAAGACACTTCCTAAATTGGTGAATTGTTTTACCTGCTCTGGATAATACCCCTCAACTTTATCTTAGTCCTATTTCTTGCGCATCTCATTTCCTTCGTTTTCTTCTCAGTCATACTAATCTCTTACCTATCACACTAATTCTGGAATCCTTTGAGCAATTATTCCATGGTCCTATTCCATGGTCGATTGGCTAACAAAAGCTTGACCGTCCGCAAATCTGAGTGACTTGATTATTTCCCCACCTACTTTCACTCCTACTTTTAATACTTCCTATGCGCCTCTAACATTTTTTTCTGCGTCTAGTTGAAAATTACGGGTGATAATGGTCAGCCCCGTATATCCCCCTGCCTATTACTACCCACCCAGTTTCTCCATCCGCTATTCTCACCTGTGCATTTTGGAGCATGTACAGGTTTTGGATAAGTCTCCTATCCCTCCACTCTACTCCTATCTTCTGCAGTACATTCATGAGATTTTCCCAATTTACTGCCAAACACCTTTTCAAAATTAACGAAGCAGTCTAATACATCCTAGTGATATTACACGTCACAGCCTCAACAAATTCCGATTTTATTGTATGGAGACATCGTCATGCGTCGAAACTGTGACTTCAAATCTTCATCATTGTCGAGGATTGACAATTACCAGTCCCTCCTGGGAAAATTATGCGTCATTCGTGGCCCTATTGTCTATTTTGGCAGATTGTCGCAAAGTCCATTTTTTTCCCTGAAAACGTCGGCGCTTAGTAGTCTTTCATACCCTACTATTTGGAAGGTTAATGAGCTGGTCTACGAGATGGGCTTGATGGGATTCTCGGCTATGAATTCCCCTCGCGCACTTAAGATAAATGATGATATGGTTAAATGAATATTGTCCTGCGTCTGGAGTGGAAATGCTTACTCCTTCGAAGCTCCTTAAGAATATTTCTAATGTCGTCATTCCCTTACCCTAATGTTGACTAATAAATTATTATTCGAAGTGCAAAATTAAGAAGGACGTAAAACGGGAGCTATCTGGGGGTGAGGGAATTAGCACTGAATAAAGAAGAATGGAGAGCTGCAGTTAACCATCTTAGGATTGAAATTATGATGATGATGATTTGAAAATTAAATCGTTCGCCAATGCGTACTATTAGCATAGTCGGGTTTTTGTAATGTACTCGTATCCACACATTTTCACAAATGCTTACCCATCTTCCTGAAGTTCTCTGTTGTTTTACTGCCGTGTCTGTTGGTATTCCAAAGTCAACAAATTCTCTGAAGAGCAGTTCAAGTCATCTCGATATCTGGACATTCCTCCTCAGTATGGGTATCATGTGCCTATGGAACTAAATCGTCTGAAAGTGATATGCGTAATCTTGTTATCTGATGGGTTGTGAAAGGCTTGTAGTTCCCCCTCTACTCGTAGCTTCCTTCCTGCGTATTTTGATCGTGTCACCCTTTTTGCTTAATTTTTCATAGCGATTTATTTCCGACTAAGGCCGGTGTCAAACCTCAGCCTCCTCGGTATTTCGTTTCAGTAGTTACAAGGGCCAAATTTGAGAATTAATTTACATTCCATTTCAATTTCCCATTTTAATTCAAAACTTAGATGGCCGCATTCGAGCAATGAAAGATGAGATTTCATCTACGCCGAATAATCTTTTAAGTTTAGTTGTTCAGGTATTATTGCCCTGCTGTTAATCACTGATGATAATAAATTTGAGCTTTTCAGCATTTATTATTAACCATGTTGCATTTGTGTTTGCACTTAATGGTTTCGTTTTGCTGTTTGAGGAAAGTTTCATGAAATTCATTTACCTTTGAACTTGTTTTTCACTCTTTTTATTTTTTTCAAATCTTGTGAGCTAAAAATAGTGCTGAAATCTATTGTTTCGACTACCTCTTTATCCTTTTTATCTATTTCACTGGAATCCCTGCCGTCCAGTAGGACTTTTAATAGTCTCATCGGCACCCGAAGTTTGTGTATTCATTAGTCCTGGTTTTAAAATGAAATCATTACAGAGATCGTTGTTGTATTCGATGCTGGAATGACTTTTTTCTAGAAAAATCTATTTGAACATCAGTGCAATTTCTAGCACTTAAGCTTTTCGTCTTTGGTCCTTCATTATGTATATCCTTGATTGGTATGTTATTCAATGGTTTTCGCTCTGGTTTAAATTTGATGCTCATCCGAATTGTTGTAGTTTTACTATGTGCAGTCTACCGATTCACAGTAAGATTTGAATATTCCCTGAAAGCTGTTACATATTATAGATTTCTAAAGCATTTTTCCACAACTTACGAATATTTTTCTTTACACACTTCTGCAGATAATTTCTCCTTCTTTCCAGCCGTGCCGAATGCCATGCCGAATGATCTTTTTCTTCATTTTCCCCGCCTACTCAATTTTTTCTCTGCTATTACTGTCTTCAATTCTTCCACTGTGTCTTACTTTCCTTTATCCACTATTTCTGCCTTCCACCGATGCCCCCCAACAATTGCCTCTCTTATTCGTTGGTCTTCGTCACAATAAACTCGGATCTGAAAAACTTCTAATGTGCGTGCATTCATCAAATTTTCTCCAAGTTATACCTTCTGAGTCGTGTTAAACTCCAGTATGAAAACTTCAAAAGTTTTCTTTTTCATCCCCTTCATTGTGCAGGCTAGTACCCCCATCATGTCTTCTATCTGCTCTGCAAGTAGGTATTGCGAAGTCGCGACAGATCGCTGCAAGCTTATCCTTTCTCCGTGCCTTTCACCTTGTTATGTTTTAATTGATCTCGTCCATTGCCTTCTCAGTATGCACATTAAAAATCAAGGGTGATGATGAGCACCCCTGCCTGGAGATCAGCTGTCTTCTCGCCTCATGCCATCTTCAAACCGCTTCCTCCCTCCCAAAATATATGACTAAATTTCATGCATGCTTACCCTTCACGCCATTTCCTTTTGGGTTAGGATTGTAAAAATATTAAAATTAGGTTATGACTGAGAACTTAACTCCCTTTCACTATTTTTTCCATTCTTTTCTGTCCGTTAATACTTCTTTCATATCCATCGTATTCATACTTTTTATTCTGCTCTTTAGATTTCTTATGCGCCTCGTCTTCAGTCTCTTCGACCACATTCACCCATGACTTCCTCGGTCTACATTAATTGCAAGCTTATCACGAGGTATGGCGAACACTGCACCGCCCATTCCCCCTCCCCCTCACTTTGGCGGGTAGACTCCCCGCTGACGTCCGCCGAATTATGACGTTCTTCTGAAATATAATGGTCTCGGGAACCGGCGAAGGCTCGAACATGCCCGAAAAAGCCATCAAGGGAACCGAAGAACCGAATGCTATAGGTATAAGTAAAATAGTTTGTACACAATTGTTAAAAGTAATATAGAACGCAATGCTGATAAAATGTAGGACGTTAGAGGAAAATATTGACCATCGGGAAATCCCAAGTTGAAAACCAAAAAAGACGCAAATTTATATCTGTATATGTGCACTTTACGTGCTCGTATGTTGCCTTGAAATATACGCAATGACAACAATATCATGCTCGTTAATTCCTGCTTCAAATGTTGTGTGCGCTGTGACTATAACTAGAAAATGGAGGGTTGTTGTTGTCGGCACTATTCCAGTGTCTCTTCTTGTCGCACGACGACGTGTATAAATCGATGTATTGAATGGAATACAGGAAACGAGACTATTTTTGTACGAATTGTCGATGTAATGCAACATTTTCAAGGTGGTATGTCCCGATTTTTCAAAAATGAGTGCATGTAGTAATTCTGAGGAATTTTCTCGGACGCCGGACAAAAATTTAAATTGTTAGACATGTGCGTAATTTTCCGGACTTATGGTAGCCCTAATAATCGTGAAAATAAACTTGTGTGTCGGTAGGTTACGGTGTCGCGTGGAGTTTTAATTTTTCCCATTGCAATATCTTCGTCTTGCAATGTTTCCGGCTTCTCGAGATCCATACGGGAAGCCCTGATTAAAAAAATTGAGGGATAGCACCCATTCGTCCGATTTGGGCGGGACGCGATCGGCGGCGGGCAGTTTTGTCGCGTGCCTAACCTTCCGAAATGAAAGAAACGCGAGGAAGGCGGACGGATGCAGGAGGACGCTTGGGTGCCAACCTGTACACCCTTCTTTGTTTTAACTCAGTCTTATTTTTTCAAAAAAATCTATCGTGGCTTGCCCTCTATTGCAGAGCGCGTAGCTATCTTTCGTCGTGGTTTCGACACATACATTTTGTGTGGGAAAGAAGAGAAGGACGTCGCTTGCAAGCTGCCTCTTCTACCACTCGGCATTTCAAGTGGTGGATCGGTCCATTCCCATTTAACAAATGGGGTTAAAATATGGGTACAATTATTAACAAACTCATATGGTACTTTCTCCTTGTTTATTTCTTTCTCTTTTGAACGCAATGTACATTTCAACACCTAGGCATCATCACATGATGTGGAACTTAAACCTCATTTTCCATCCATACCCAATTTGGGAAGGTGGGCCAAAATCCCTTCCCCCAACTTCTCTCCCCATTGGGGTCCATGAATGTTTTTCCTTTCCATTCCATTCATCTCAACATCGGCATACCTTATTGGGAACACCTGGGTACAGGTGTATGGGTGAGGATGGCTGGGCATAGGAGTCAAATTATTTAAACAATATTCCCTACTTAAGTATGGGTGTAGTAGTGATGGTAATTGCATTTCACGAATTGTGTGCTCTACAAATGTGAAAATCATCACTGACACCATAGAAAATAATGGATATATTAGAAGAATATTTTTTTTATTTATGAAATCATATTAGTTAAATAAGTGGTCTATAAAAAAAGTACTGCATTTAATGCATTTCTGCTCAATGAAAGTTGTCATCTCAGGATGCTCTAAAAATTCATATTAATTCCAATCAAAGACCAAATCAAGTGTTAAATTCCTTATTTTTTATAGTTTCAATTTCAATTTTTTTATGGGAAGTAATAGTGGTTTCTAGCTTTCAGGCCATATAACCATCTAACCCTTTTCCTGCCAGCAGGCTGATTTATCGGCCCTCACTGGTTTTGCAAAAACTGCCACAAGCCGGTATATATCGGCCCGCTGTTTAATTGGAGTAATGTGCTTAATTGTTAAAGTAGTCAATAAACTATAAAAAAGGTATAATATACAATAGGCAATATACATAATTAATTAAGTATTAAATTATTAAGAATAAGTACTTAAATTAATTTGTAAACAATATATTTTCCTAACGTCATGGCATGGGCTTGACAGTTTTCGCACTGTCTACTTGCAAGGGGCTGGTATTGAAAGGGTTAAACTTGCTATTGCCAAATTAACATTTTAATACATTCCTATTACAGTCTGTCTAGTGGCTACCATGTTGGTAGGTCCAACATCAAGCAAGTAGCAGAAAAGAGAAGATTGGAAATTGAGCGCTTTCTCAAATCTGTTTTGACTTTGGCTGATGAAATATCACATTCTGACCTTGTGTATACATTCTTCCATCCACTTTTGCGAGATCAGCAGGAAGCGGATATAGAAGCAAAAAAACTGAAAGGTAAGATTCATTTAGATTTGGCTATACTTTTGGGATTCCATTATATTTGTGGGTGAATTTTGAACTACCTTCTTGATTTTTTATGCTTTGCATAAGATTTGGAAAAAAATTTGGATTTGCAAAGGGTTATTAGAAATTTTAGAATCACAGGTTAATTTTGAATGAATTATTTGATACAGTATGCTCTGACAGTGAGATCAATTGAAAGTGGAACCATGTTATCATGCTTGGTCCTAACTCTTTCTGAGGATATGTCAATAAATTCATTTTTTACTTATATTAGTCCTAACACAGGAACACCACAATTTATGGTGTGGTGTGAATGTGGATTGACTATGTTCTAGTAAATATATGTATTAAAAATGCATTCATGTATTAAAATTTCAACCAAGAAAAAATTCAAGCTAGGTTCAAAAACTTGCATTATTTTGACTAAAATTGCATGTATAGTTTGGCTTGTCATCATGGTTATCTACCATTGAAAATTATAAAACATGGTTTGCCACACACCAATTTTGTATTAAGGTTAGAATATATTTGGAAACTTCAAGTCTATTCTCTGGTAAATTTCTTACTAATATCAGTTCAGAAATACAAATATTTTAAAATTTCATGGTATGCATCTGACAGACATCATTCAATGGAAATATTGATATTCCTACCATTTGCTAACTTTTATGCTTTGGAAATAATCCTCCTAATAATTTATATGTCTGTCTTAAAAATAATCCCAAGAGTTTTAAAATGTTTAATTTTGTCAACTTTTGGGAATAAACTTGTTATTACTGACTCATTCACTTTGGAATTTACATTATTAAAGAAATGTATGATCATTGTGGCAACCAATCTGAGTACTGTAGGAAATGTACTGTGCTAAATATATTCTGGAAATAGTAAAATTATGGAATTTGCATAGCTGCAAAAATTTTAATGCATTAGCAAAGTATACCTTCGATATCTTGATCGTGCGTTGACCATGTCTAGAAAAATTTCAAAATTTAATAAAAGATATGATTAAATTCTTAATAAGTAAATGTACATTATGTGCATGCATATTTATATCATTTGAATTTTACATTTTTTCATTTGAATTGTCCAAGTTATAGTAACAGGACTTCACTCTATATTTTTATCTTATGATTAAAAGTGTGTGTATTTTGTATATAATTTTATTGCGTATCAACAAGACATACTGAGAACACTGACGATACTGACACAAGTCTTAGATCACCTTCTTAACTTCTCAGAATCAGTACTGTCAACTATTTTTTAAATCACAAAACAAAACAATCTCTAACACTGTAAATATCTAATTTATCTAATTCCCTCTTCCAAATTACTATTATAATAGAGAAAGAGAAAAATGATATCACCATCATTTAGTGTTTAACTTTAATTATTACTCCAGTTTAGTATTTTTTCCATTTATTTAGTCATTTTTTTGGTTAATTGTTACTTCATCACAGTTGAAATTTTAATATTCTTGGTGTATCACGGTGGAATAACATTGGAAAAACTAGCTCAGATGGTGGTTTTGTGTATGTCAGTTTTTAGAACCATGTATAGTGATATAATTATTGCATCACAACTTTTTATTCCAACTATTTTTTCATCTTTCTCAACAATGTAAATTACCCGTTATGTATCTGATTTTATTGTATCTCATGAATTTTGTGTTTAGTGAGTTTTTCTGCCTCTGTCCTCGCATGTAATAAAGTTACCTAGTTGAAATGCTTTTCACTTTAAAAGGCTTCTCATCCACTGATTATTTCTTGTGCTTTTAGTCTAGTCCAATTTGATTATCAATTTAATGCAATTATTAAATCTTAATCCAGCTCAACTAAATTTGTGAAAATCTCTCTCCTATACATTACAAAAAGCTGCTGCTGCTTCTCTACCTCTCTTTATTTGCCAATAAAATTGGGATATTTTTCATTTTTCTTTTGATAGTATTTAGTAGCTTTTGTTGAATAAGTATAATTGATGACAATATTTTTGGCAGCTAAATTTGTCTTTTAAAAAAATTATGAAAAAAGACTGGCTATATGGGTCAAAACATCACAAAGGTCATTACGGAATTTCAGCACTGTAATGTACTAAAAAAGTGGCTGTTCCTCAGGATTAAATGTGAATTACCTTCAGAAAATTTTCTCCTTCAATTTTCTTCATTCAAATAATTTTATCCTAATGAAATTCACTTTGTCCCAAACTTTATCTTTGCATTGATTGCTTTTGTCTTTTTTCTGTTTCTGTGTGCATATTTACATATGCATTATATGGTTACATGATTTATTCGACTATTTTCTGACTTTTGGCTATGCAAGATCGTTTATATAATAACTAATTTTGTTCATTGTTTTAATATTTTGGATATGTGTAACAAATTTTATGTGCTTCAAGAACACCATTGGAATTTTGAAAAGTAATGCACTATTTCAATGTGTGTGGGGATGTAATATGTTTTTTCAACCTCCCTGCCCCCCCCCTATTTTTGTGCTTTTCCTAAGTCTACACTGCGAAATAATTTGCTCAGAAACTTAGTCCTTAGTCTAGTATTAGTCCACCTGCAATTTTTTTTTAACACTTAAAACTTACTCATCAACTTTATGCATGGGATTTTGTTGAGGTTCTTTAGGTCTTTTGTTTAACTTTGCATTTGTTAATATTAACTGCTGATTGCATGATAATCACGTGTTAATTTATGTTGTGACTAACATGAGCACTTTTTTACCCTGGCAAATAAACATTTATTTAAAAGAGCCAAAAGGGCATAACAGACAGCCTGACTTTCCCGGAAATGCAGGATTGACTTCTTTTGGAGGGGTCGTAAGGGAGCCTCGAGTTACAGCTGGTGGTGCGGCAAGAAGCATTGCAAGGTTAAAGGGTCAGCTGAAGCTGTCTATCTCCTATAACCGAGGGGCATTGTCCATAATGGTGCACCACGCTCGGTCACTTCCTCTGGTGGGGGCCAACCAGGAGCCTTCTTCTTATGTCAAAGTCTACCTCCTTCCTGATCCAAACAAAGCCACTAAGAGGAAGACCAAGATTGTTCGCCGTAATTCTCATCCCTCTTTCATGGAAATGGTGAGTTTTAGCATATTTTTGAATTCAGATCTGGTCCTTTTCCAGCATATATTTTTGAGTAAAGTTTTCTTGAGTTCTCCATGGAGTTTGATTTTCCCTGTAGGAATTTATGTGAACGGGTCATTCATGTATTGAGTGCTTGTCAAATCCTAATCAAGTGGTGTACCTGCCAAAATTTCACTCTCCATTTATTACCATGAGATTAGTTTCTTTGGTCATTTGGGTATTTGTAACGCAACAGTGAATGGGCTCATTACCAGAACCCAGTGGTATCCATTGTGTGTGGACAGTAAATGGTCCATCCTTTGACTGGCAGTGTTTCAAAGACCAGAATTAATTATGCATGAATCAGAATATAGGTTTAGAGGTCAAACATCTAATGTGTTCCAAAACTTGATGCAATGATATGAGAGATTTTTCTTCAATATTGATTTTTTCCTGGAATGTATCAATTTCAAAATTTCAATAATTCTCTAATCATATTATTTTTAGTTATTGTGACCCCACTTTTGTCATAGGATCTTAAAACTTTGCCAGGTGGCATAAACTCATGCAGCTAAGCTAAGCGGCATGAGGTTATGCCACAAAAATAAGAAGCCAAGATAAGCTTTGGAAACCTGCTGCTCCAAAGTACATAGGAAAATTATAAAAATTGACACAAACTGAAGAAACATAAAATTTAATGGGAAATTTTAAGATTTTTTATCATAATTTTCAACGTTGACCCCATTGTGGCATAAGTCAAGTGTATATATTCTGATGAAGGTAACATTTTCATTGAGTGTTCCTGACATGGAAAAGAAAAAAATTATTATCCTGAAGGGTGGTTTAAAATGTTCACAGTGACCGGGAAATTTGAGAAAAGTTAAGGGGTCCACCACGGCTATGGAATATTGTGGAAAGTTGGGAAATTTTGCATGGGATGTCACAACTTTTTTGTGAAACAAGTTTTTCTCATTGAAAATTTTATTTACATATGACTGCTAAGGGAAATTAGTCACGTGTGGTCCCAAAAAATGAACTGGAATTATAGTTAAACTTTAAATTGGGTTCTCTAAGGAGAAATGAAAGTTGTAATTTTTAAAACACCCTATCGAGTGCATTGCATTGCTTATAACAAATCAGTGATTGATAACAATTATTGAATTCTACTTAACATTTTGACTATTTATGAGAGTAGAGCAAGTATTTGTAAGGTACGTGAATTTTTTCTTTGAAGTATGCCAGAGCCATATTTTAATGGATGAATGTAATAAAAGAGCACTTTGTTGCCTACACTCTTGCTAATTGACCTACCCAGTCAAGTGGTTAAGAGTCAATCTGCGACATGAAAAATGGAGTTGAATACTTTTTCTAGTGAATCTTGGTCAAACCTTCATGATGGCTTATCATCAGTTATGAAACCAAATCAGTAATGGTTTCTCTCTTTTAGATATTCAGCTTTACCCATAAGGGTATAATTTTAGTTTGAATGTATTTGGATGGATGAACAACATTAAGTGATCGGCAATTACTTAAAATTTTCCAAATTTCTCATTCTACCTTCATTTTTTTTCTCTATTTTCCATGACCATTTGTCATTTGGCAGGTGTTGTGTTCCTAACCTCAGTCTTATGAAATCAAGGAATTTTGAGGTAAAATCTGGAAAGTCAGGGTATTTCATGGTTAGATTTTGTTGGGTACCTTATTTTAAGTTTTAAGTTATATATTATCATCCAATGTTGATTGCAGAATCGGTACTACCTTAGCACTAATGCATCATTTTAAGTATTTTAAGGCCAGATTTTCTAGAATAAAAATGTATAATAATGCTTAAAAAGCATTCAGTTCACATTAATGGAAATCCCTCTCTATTTTTGTTTGATTATTATTATCCCTCAGTAGTCTTCTTTAATCTTTGGGTTACCCTGTTATCACATGGAGTAAGACTAGCTTTTTCATCTTGTCACATGTGAACACAACTGACGTTTTACGAGAGAATTACTTGCCTCTTTGCTTCATTATTCTGTCTTTAGGTTATGTTCAGAACATTTTCCATATCTGCAATATTGCGGACATATTCTACCTATGTTTTTGGTTCAATGTTGAGAATATTGCATGAAATTTTGAGTTGGTTATAAAATGTAATACAGTGAGTCCCTACTCTATTAACTCATTCCACAAGAGCCAATCGTATTGTGAAAAATATCATAAAGTGTACCCAGTAACACATTCATTTGTGATGATTCACTCCGTATGATCCATTAGACTGTACATGAATTTTGTCATTGTATGTTCAGTTATAAACTGCAGAGGAATCAACCAGTTTTTTTACTCTGACACTGATATTTAATTCATACTTAACAGCTTAATATGATGACATGAAATTATCTTGACTTCATACAACTGATTGGATGTGATCTCATATTGCCTGGCTCCTATGCTGTCAGCAAACTGTCCACCATGGGCAGTGAGGCAAAATTTAAATTGTACTTTTCACATTAGTTCTTCCAACAAATAAGGTGACTGGCAGCCAACAGCTAGAGAGAAGTGCTCACTTCAGAATGAATTTGATTATTGAAGTGAAGCTAGAGTGCACTTGCAGTAGGGCAGCTATTTTGATCAATTGTGAAGAAAATTTTGGAGTTTCATCACTGAAATTGGGCTGGAGTTTGTGGTTGTAGGATGGATAATTGAAATTAACAGTATTCTCTTAGGCAAAGTGTAACTGGTTTGTTGTGATATGCACCCACCACTTGACATTTATGTTAAGTTACATCAGGAGTCTGAGAAGAGTGTGGGAAAGATCTAGGTGTCGTGAAGAACATTAATAGCATTTGGTGATCTCCCTCCAATTGGTTCGGTGATTATAAACTCCTTCCTCCTCCTCTCTTCAACCAAAGTTTTCCCATTCCACCTCAAAAAGCCCAGCTCTAACAGATTCAAAAAGTATCCTACCCCCCTAAGGGAGTGTTTATTATTTTAAATATTAGTGTAGTATCGTTATTGGTATAACAAGTGTTGACCTTGCCACTGCAACACTTGT
>LYUA01002419.1:46754-57399 GCA_002093875.1 Calopteryx splendens
TTCAACAATTGTGAGTGTTCTTTTATTTGTGTTCTGTGTTTTTTGTGACTGTCTCGTTCTTCAAATTAGTATATATATAGTAAATATATGTATACACAATTCCGTCATAGTTCTAGGCAGAAATAAAACGCATGGAAAAATTACTCTGGCATGGACGAAATGTGCACACTTGCAATTTCGGGCAGAAAAACGATACGGACGAAGTCGCCTCCCTGTGATTAAGTCTCCAATCCAGAGACGGGAGCGTGAGTCCAATAAGACGACGGGGACACTCATATTTTCCCTGCTTGCTGACAAGGCTCGAATGCACGGAGGGCAGCAGTGCTGCATTTTGCAAATCATTTATAAATTCTCGTGTAATTTTCAACGCGTTTTCGTCAAGTCGTTTACGTTCCGAAAGTAGTACTTTGGAATCATTTCAATCTGCAAGGGGAAGTTCCCGAAACCCTCGACCAGGGGGAACGATTCTCTGTCAATATTTGAAAAAAAAATAAAACTGACAGGGATTCAAAAATGATGAAAAATTGAATTGAGCGCAAATCGTCGCATCTTCGGACTAGGGCTTTTGTTCATATTTTCGACCGTGACATCCAAGTCTTTCGAGGAGCTTGGTGCTTCCACGCTTTCACGTCGGCAATCCCCCCCCGAGTCATAAAAGGCAATTTTATCATGGAATCCACTCATTTATTCGCAGGCATAAAATAGTTTAAGCCATGTGCGGAGTTTACTTTTCCAAGGGTGTGTGACGTGGACGATGCGTGTGTAGGGGAAAATGAAATGAGAAGCGAGGGAATTGTGGACTTGCTGAAGAAGGATGGAAATAAAATCGTAGGGCAGTTCGCAAATGATGAAGTAGGTACATCGGGGAGTGTGGTGAGGCGAGAAGCTTAAGTAAGGCACCTCCAGGAGGGAAACTAATTGGACACGTCCTTTGACACGATGGTTCTCTGAAGAAAATGATTAAAGCGAACGTAGAGGGGAAGAATAACAGAGGAAGGCCAAGGATGAGTTATGAGAGGCAGGTGGCGGAAGATTCCCGTGCAAGGGGCTAAGAAGAAATTAAGGGATTGGCTGGCGGGTTGGAGAGCTGCTGGAAAACGGTCCTCGTGATCGATAACCAATTATAATATAATACGTTTTGAGTGGTTACTCTAGCCTTGGATCCTTGGGTGCTACGTGTAGAGGCTCTTCAAATACTCCATCCGTCGGAATTGACGTTAAACTGTTGACCCCTAGGCGCCTTTCGTTTTGACTAGGCTAATGCTGACGCCGGGTTTCTCACCACCCTTCCGCCATTCCCAGGAAATCGTACCCCTTCAAAACCACCTACCTATCGCTAATGGTTCAAGTGGCCTTAGCTAGATGTTACTTTCCCTAATAACTACAGAAACAACCTTATCTCAACTGCGCGGGTTGACGAATAATATCCTTGCAAAGCGGTCGTACACTTCCGTGCGAATTTTGTAGCTGAAAAATGAGTTATAATATAAGGAGATGGGCGTAGATTTGGAGACTTTTTGAGCGTGGATACGGAGGATAATGGCGGGAATGGTTTATACGGACAAGAATACTGAGGACGACGTGTTGAATGTGGTGAGGGGAAAGGAGGACGTCGCAACTTGAAGTTCGAAAGTGGTGGAGTATGTGGGCGCAGGAGATTACGATGGAGGTCGAATGTTGAAGGCCGCGGCATAGGCTAGAATGTTATGTGAGTTTGGAAAAGGGAGGGAGGGGATATATAGGATTTCTGGATTGCATGGATTCCGATAGAAGGAATCTCCTTGGAATTGGCCTGAAGAAGGAGACGGTGGTGGGCAAACAAGAGTATGTCCGCGGAATCAATGGAAATTCTTGTCAGGCACGGTCCAAGCCTTATAGGCGGAATATGTGTGTTACTAAATTACGAGTATATTGTGCATAATGTGGTAGATGAATGCATTCAAATAAGAACTATCGTTAAAGTAACCAAACAAGCTTCTTCAAAGAACAATCAATGGGTTCATTGGTATACGGTTATAGCCCACCCCCTTTTGATCGAGATTTTTCGAAAAATACGGTATTTGAAATTGAAACCGGGTGTTAATATTAAAAAAAATTGTATCCATAGAATAAACAAATACGAAATACATACTCGTTACAATTTGTACAATTTTTACCACACTTTTCAAATTTAAATTCTGATGAAAATCGATTGTGCGACGGCGTAATTGTGTTTAGAGGTGGGCGTTTGCTGCATTGAAGATTGATTTCCGAGGTGTTGTGGAGCATTCCATGATCTTATTGCCGCGCGGAATAATTCCTCGACTCCGTGCTTTCGTTTGTCAACAACATCCCGACACGTTTCAAATACATTTTCCTCTGTCCAATTCCTTTGCCCGGATTTAATAGGTTTTCTCAGCCAATCTCTCTGTAGGAGGCGTTTTATCATCGAACACCGATTGGAAGACTTGTGGCTTAGGTAATGAGTTTATGGCCTGGTGATATGGGACGGTAATAAGTGGTTTATTGGATTCTTATAAGGTTTCGAGAGAAAGGGAATATCTTTTGAGCAGAGGGAGTGAAAAATTGGAAATAAAAAAATAACTGTGATCACTCGCCGATGCCTGCGTGGGAGAAATCAGTCTAATGGGATGAACTCGGTATCTGATTGGAGCCGTGAGTGTTGCGTTTGTTTTCGTGAGGGCTCCCTGGGGTTGGGTGGGCTCTTAGGGATATTGAGCACGCCTTCGAGATCCAGTGTTTATCCGCGTGCGCACTGCATCCCGATGCTCATGTCATTTGTCCATTTAGCTCCCCACTTGTTGCGACAGTGAGGGAACCGATTTGGATAATTAGCATTAGTAATTGGTGTCCTATGAAACAACCGTGGGGTGTTTGTGGAAGGCATTCGCACCGTTTTAAGCGTCCATTGAGCGTCAATAATTCTTTGTTTTCCACAAACTAATTTTTGGCATGAAAACCTCAAGAGTCCAAGAAAGTGAATACTGACGTGAATGAAGTGACCAATGTCGGAAGTGTATAAGGGAGCGGTAAGAACGAAGCGACTGAGTTTTTTAAGGGAAGAACATTAGAACAGGAAGGTTAAATAATTAAAGCTGGCTTAGCCATCAGTGGACGTGAATTGGCCGAAAGGAAAGCCCCGGGGCACGGGGGGTGGGGGGATGAAGCGTGCTAAATCGCATTGGGCGCTATTGGTTTGCAGCTGCCCGACCTTTCCTATTTCTGCTTCGGAAGTGTTGTCCGTCCGGTGTCTTGTGGCCTCCCTGGGCTCTGTACAGGCCCTCAGGACCCGAAGTCTGCGCGGGGGTGGGCTGCATCTGGCTGCGCGCGCGGTGAGATCATTCACCTCTCCTCTTCATGCAACCGGGGCGGCGATCCCCATCAATGGTACACATTGGTGATGAGCGTCCAATAGGAATAAAATGGGATGGGTTTTCTGAGAAGTATTAGGCCAGTTTGAAGTGCTCAGAGTTATACTCATTTGATGAATGTTACGAAATTTTCTAGACACATGTTTAAAACCTTTGCATAGGAATAGATAGAAATATGTGATTGAAGTGGTCGGCGAAGTAAAAATGAGTTTTAAGGCATTCGCGCCTCGTTTCTAGAGTAGAAATAAGAATATTTATAACGTTATCAAGACTAACAATATTGATAATAGGATAGAAATGTTTATAGTGAGCAGCGGACAAGGTTATACCTGAAACAAAGTAAAGGACAAACAGCGTGATAAATTGTATAGTGGATCTTGGTTTTCAGCATCCGATGCCATGAACTTTCCGCCTTCTGGTCCAATCGTGCATTAGAAGGCAAAAGAATTGGAAATAAAACCTACATACCTACATAGTTTTTTTTCTTGGACCAAATGGGTTGTGTTTGGTAGATTTCACGGAGTAATGCAACATTACTTCTCATATCACCGGCGAGGTATCAAATGACATTGATAAAAGTTATTTAAGTAGTTGGCAGGAGAGATTAGGTAATGGCATTAATTTTAAACATAAACCTTAAGTAATACTAAACATTGGCAGCACAGCTTCGTTTTTCAAAGCTCTCCAATGTGGACGAAAAGAGAAAAGAGTTCTAGGGTTCTCACTTGGACCGACTGGCTTTAATTTTAGCCGCGTTTGTCGATGGAAATGGCGGCTTTGGTATAATTTAAGACCTACAATTTTTCAAAATATAGAGAGCAGTCTTCTAGCGGAATGGATGTTAAGTAAGAATGCATAAATGACAAAGAGAAGGAGTATTTGTGCAAATGAAATTAAAGAGCGGATGGGGAAATTAGGACCGTTCCTTTTTCCTAGATAATACCATATTCCATCCGGGAAATTAGCTGTCAAACATTCAGATAGTTTTCTTGCTCCTTTACACGACATCTGTTCTAAAACTACCAGACGTTGGAATAATGCAGAATGTGAAACCTAATTACAAGAGTATATTGCTTCAGCATCTTATTTTCGGAATTGCCCTTTGTAGAAGAGTCTAGATCTCGATTGCAAAAAATGTATCCACTAAGTGCGATGACATTTTTAAGTATCTCTAAGTAGCATCTAAGGGTAATAAGTAATCTCTAAGGGCATGGATGATGTAATCATACAAAAGTGCTTCCGATACTGTGGCTTCGTTATTGCCTATGGGATTCCGCGTGACAAAATTATTTGCGATAATAATTACGGTAGAATCCAAACTTGGAAAAACAATGCGAACGAACGAACGAAATGCGAACATGAGAACGTTGCAACTTAAGTTAAAGGAATTACGTAGGAAGTTCCGGAGATGAACTGATGAGTAGGATGATAGTGATTTTTTAAAAATAATTAAATTCCACCATTTGCAAGTAAAAATATTTCCTCTCTGAAAAACTACGCCAAAATGAAGGATGAAAAGAGTTTTTGTGAAAAACTCTTTTCATTTAAAAAGTTGTGAACTAGCATCTTATTTCACCTGAATGATTTGAGAGCAGTTGAAATTGTAAAGCTTCTGAAATAGGTACTTCGATAATTTTAGAGTCTGTGTTTCGCTTGTTGTCTTAAAATTATCTTCTTTGAAAAGGCATATTTTTTTATGAAACGACAATCCTTGTACTATAGTTTTCACGAGTATAGACGTTTTCGTTTATTAAAAAAATAAATAGCTAAGCTAGATTTAACGTGAATGAGGTGGAAAAGCTGCTAATTGAGGAACTATTGCGTTGTTCCCTTCCGGTTCCTCATTTGACTTGTTAGACTGCAAATAAAACTGAATTAGGCATTACTTGTAGCTTCAGTTAGTTTTTTAAATGGGATTAAACGACCCTTAAGAAGCCCTGGTAAAATATGGTTGGAAAAAGATTGGCTCAATCAGGAAATGTTTTCATCGAAAACTCACGGTCGCTTAGATGAAAAAGCTTTTACCTGGAAGGACCAAGAAGCGGTTCAAATGCACTACTATATTAGAGATCCCTTTGTTTCTGGCGTACATTGTATGGGATTCAGCATCCCTTGAAACTCAGCAAGCATCCTGCGCTGTGCGGCGGCCATCTCATCATCAGTGTCCGAATAGAAAGAAGTGGTCAAATGTGCAACGTGACCTTTGGGTCTCAACTCTCCTATACACGTAATTTTGTTTCCCTCGGCCTTTGTTTTCCGGACCAGTTATCGGCAAACGAAATCGGACAAGTGAAACACTCCTTGTTTCTTTTTTTGAACCATTGTCATAATCCTTTGAGTGATAATCTTTTGGAGTCGATCTTGTGACTTTCCCATGTCATTGGCGGTCCCGCACCAGTGCCCCATTGTGCGGACTTAGCCGCAGTAAGCTCCCGTTCATCACGAGAGCGATAGGTATCCCAGCATTGCCGTGAGCGGCACATAGACTGGCCGGGGTATTGTGGGGGCAGTGGTGTGTGATGTCATACACTGCCCAATTGCTAGATAACCGCTCGGTTCGGGGAACTATGCTCGTCCGCGGTCGCGTCTATCAATAGCGAGGGACACCCGAGGTACAGAACCCCCGCGAACGAATTAGACGAAAGGGTACTGTCTGTGTCGGGAAACGGGGAGAGCAATCAGCGGAGGCGAATAATATGTCATCGAAGCAGGGGATGCAAATGTTCCCTCTCCCGTGTTCTCGTCTCGAATTGCACGAGCGAGGACCGACGCCTTTGAATGTATCCGTTGTAAAATCTGTCCGATTAACCCTTGTGCTCATAAATAACTTTGCCAACGTTGTCTCGCGTCGAGGGTACCCGGGTACCCGACTGCCATTTTTTTTCATTTTTTTATTACTTATGTGTTGTTGAGTTGTTCTCGTGACACAAATCTATTCCATAGTTTCTAAAAAAAAACTTTTTTCCGGCCTACTGCCGAAGTTCGGCATCTGGCCTGCGTCCTCGTTTTCGCAAGTGAAATCGCATGATCGACAACTTTGTAGCGAGCTTAACCTAGTTTTTAGTCTATGAAGCTTCCGTGGCGTCCCATAATAGATAATGTGGTAAATGCGTGGCTTATATTTTTTCCCATTTCTCGAAGAGTCAGCTTTCCCCTTTTATGTAAAAATGCGTTTTCAGTGTTCCCAACCCCATTCATCAGCGTGGGGATCCGACTGGCGGGTTGAGTGGGGAGAGGGGAGTGGGCGGTGGTACGGGGGAGGAGGGTGAAGGTGCGGGACGGGTAAGGTCATAGAAAGGGAGCGTTAGAGATGAGCGGACAATGTTGCTAATGAGCCATGTTTAGTCGGCAGGGGGAGGAAGGCATCGGAGAAACGTATACTAAATAGCGTGGGGAAACATGGAATGGGATGGGTAGCACAAAAGGATGAACACAAGGTTAGTGGGGAAGGTGGAATACTGCGGGGTCCAAGCAGATAACTAGATAAGTACATATACATACACACATACACACACACACACACACAGGGATCAAGAGAAACAAAGCCCCACGTAGCCAAACTAGAGGTCCCTTACAACACATGTAGAGGTTCAGTGCAGAGGTTTGAGAAGCTAAAACATTTTCACGGAAATTCGCATTAACTCAGTAGAAAGGAATGGGGAGGCCACCTACACAAGAGGAGTCCCGGAAGTCCGTAGATTTTTTCTTTAACTTCTCAAGTTTCGCGTGAACGCAGCAGGACGAATGGGACGAAAAAATGTTTGCTTTCTCGGTAGGTCAAGGATTTGATCGAGGATCAAGGATCGAATCTCTTGTGGAACGATGTTTGTGCCACACAGGATGTTAAATTAAAAAAATAGGAAAAATTTGACGCCACGAGTCGTTATAACGACTAGAATAGGCGAAGGTGGAATGATGAGTTAGTTGTCTAACTCGAGCAATCCCCCATCCCTCAGCTAGGTGGAACTGCTAGGGGTTCTTAGATGCTTAAAAAACGCTAATGTGTTCTGAGGAGCTTTTCAGTGCAGGCCGGTGTTTAAATGAGGTTTCCTGAAGAGTCGAGGCAACTTTATTTTGTCCGTAATCGGGATGCCAGGATACAATTGGAATACACAGTTACAAGTATTTAGGAGGTTTCCAAATGAAATACTCTAGTACGTCAGAGTACAACTAGTTTCCACATTAAGGGTAAACGTGCCCGAAATTTGAGGGTGAAATTATGTGTACTCGGGAGGTAACTTATGTGATAGTTTTGTTTATTTTCTAACGTTTTAGCTTTGATTGGAAATCGAATTGGGATTGAAGCGCACACCTTTTTCAAATTGGCTTTGATTTTTTTTCATCATAATTGTTTTTCAATCTTCTTTAAATTCTCATTGGAATAGACTGTGCATTTTTATGCGTCCATACATTTAAATTGTATTGCTTTTGGAAGAAATTTCGTAATTTATTCACGGTCAACGCCAATGGTAAATAAATCCTAGGATTGGTTTGGCGCAACTTGCCATTCAGTACTCGTACCGGCGAACGTCTTCATGTTTCTTCGATTTGACATATTGCCATTGCTATCATCTTGTATCTCATCCTCTTTTCCTTTTATTTGTGCTCTTCTCGTTCGTTTTTCCTTCGACGACGGCTTTCATTCCGGCAGACGAACTCGAAATGTGTCCGATAAGGTTATCATTTCTTCTCTACAGTGTTTTCAACGAAATCAAATCTGACGTGAAATCGTAGAAGAGGAAATCACTCTACTCTAGTTGAGTTTTCGAGCCATTTTTTTCGAACGATTTTAGGAAAAATGCCAAGACGCCGAAACAGAAACCTCGGGCTAGTTTTACGGCTAACTGTTTGAATTATGAATAAGAACTGCATCATGCGGTGAACCAAAATTTTCTATATAACCTCAATTTACGAGTCATTGCACAATCACCATTGCGTTAGCGTAAATGTTTGACAAAATTCGAAGTTAGTACTCGTAGCCAGTTGGTAATGTGAGATGCTTCATTAAACAATGTTTGTGAAAAGATTAATTTTAATTGTGTACACTTCATAGTGTCGTGCTTTTAAAGCTGGAAATTAATTTCATTTTTCAATGCTCTTAAAGCGTTCGCAATGTACTTAAGTATTCCACTGCTCTGAATGAGCCAAGAGTATAAACCTCGTCTTTCTGGATGCTTTATTTTTTGGACAGTTATTCTAATTGGTATTTGGATAATTCCAACGATGACCATAACTTGAACGTCTCTTTCCTTTTCATCCTTCGTCAGGGTTTTGATACTGGTATTAGGTAGCCTTGGCAACACAGGCTCATGCTAACTCCTTGACGATTGTGGTAAAATATTTTATGACTTATCAACAAATGAAGGTCGGTCGGTCTACTACGAATTGTCTTTCTCAGGAAACGATGTACAGTTATCAAACAATCCCATTTAAATGAAGGATCTTGTGCTAAAAAAGTTCATTAATTTCTCTCTTTACAGTGGCATTTATGATGTGTCAAGCCGCAATCGTTCAATGTGCACGAGTCCTGGATGTATTAAAAATAAGATGCTAATGGGTTTATACGGGGTAAGGGAAAATCAAATCAAAGCTGAAGCACATTGGACGTAGTATTCATTTTCAATTTTTAGTGTCCTAATTTTCTTGTGGCGTCATGTAACACCGATTTCATTTACAAATCTCCAATTTAAAATAAATGTAGCCCGAAACCATCATATGAACAATATTGTATTGTGCCTGATGCTGCCAACTTATGCCTTAAATCTTCCTAAAATCTTCTCCAGTCTTGACCATATTCCCGAAGACGTTGTCTATAATTTCTTTCCACTAAAAACTAAATAGGCCAACGAGCGGCGGTTTAGCTTCGTCGTTGTCACGAATTTCGTCCAGGGCGCATTTGGGTAAATAGGCGCATAGTTCCAATACTGTCCATGTTCTCAGTTCAATTGGTTGATGGTCTCGATAGGAATAAAATAAAACATGGAAATCTAGCTTTCTTGGCTTAGTTTTGATGCGTAAGGCACAATCCTGGAGTTAATTAATCCCCTTTGAGAAATGAGGAAGCCCTAAAGAATGGAAACCCTCGTGTTTGCATTCGGCGCAAGAATGAAAATCATCGTCGGAAACACAAGAGAAATGAAGGGAGCTTACTATTGGCCTCCTTGCCTATTGCAATTCAAGCCAGCTATTTCAGAAATTTTCTCATCCTTTATCCCCTTTGTTTTGTTTACCCGGCTGTATTTCTTCCCAAACGGCTCGTTACGTATGCAGACCCGCGGGCGCAATTTGTTGCGGCTTCTCGCCCTAGCGCAAAAAGAATAGCAAGTAGGCGAACACGTGGAGACCTTGGACCGTGGGCTATTTAACCATTAAGGATGGAAGTGGCTCCGACTCTATTAAGCAGCAATGTCTGCCCAAAGGGGTTTGGGGTGCCGTGGGCGTAATGGAGGGACACGGAAGGAGTCGTGTCGGCTCTCCGTCCGTGATCGACGGAGAAGATCACACGCCCTCGTATCATCGTTTGATTCGCGCGATTGGAAGCGTTTGCATTCTGCGTGACTTCGTGGAGGCTGCGGTCGGCGCAAATTAAACTCTCTGCTCGCTGGGACCAAGGGAGGGCAATGACGGACATCGGAGATTGGCGGTCCTCCGTCGCAGTGGCCGACGTCTCCAATCCCCGCGCTCGCTGGTCCACTGCGTTCCTTGAAACGATATGGGGCGAGGCGGGAGGGTCGTCCCAAAGGCTCTTGAAGAATTTGACGGGGCGGGGTGGGAGGAATACTTCGGGACGGGGATTTGTCCACTTCCGTTCCAAGCTCTCGTTTAAATGACAGATCTTTAACCAGTGAATCCGCCGCCTCCTTCACTGGCCTTGTAGTAAAACTCTTCTTCGTTTATTCTTGTCGTTGCGCACGTGCATCGTCTGTCTCCATCACCAAAAAATATAGAAGTGGCGGATAAATGTCAGCTGCGGAAGAAATAATTATGTGAAGCTTGCTTCGGCAATGGTCTTGCAGTTCTTGTACTCCAAAAAAAATCATCCATGGTACACGATAGTGAAAAATATATAGATATAAGAATAATATTTGCAGAATGAGATGTTGACTGAGGCGAAAATGTCCGGACGAGCACCAATCAACTTCGTTCCAAGCCTTGGTGGTCAGAAATCTATATTTAGAAATCTTTTAATTTTTTAGATTAATTTTTTAGAATTAGAAATCTAATAACTTTTTCCCAAATGTCCCTCTGTCACTTTCAAACGTCCCGCTAACCTC
>LYUA01002419.1:68074-78537 GCA_002093875.1 Calopteryx splendens
CCCCCCCCTCCCCTCTCCTCCCACGCACAGCTCTGCAACGAGACGGAGAGGAAAAAAGTGTGGCAAACGCTCTCGATAAAAACCACGGTAATCAGCCCCAGGGTTGGTTTTTATGTGGGGAGGGTAGGGATCGCCTCGTGCTAGGCCCAACCGGCGATAGAAATTCACTCACGTTTATTCATTCATGCGGTTGCGCAACCTCGTGCCCCCCGAGGTTTCCCGGGAAGATCAGCTCTCCGAAAGATAAAACAGCTTAAAGATTGTTCTTGTTTAGTACTTACTTTTTTTCGTGTTAAGTAAAGCCATACGCGCAAATTAATTCTTCTAGCAGGGTTGCGAGACGTCCTGAAAATCCCGAGCATGCCCTACAATTACTCATCTGTCCGGCGTCCGCGAGGGTCCATGGATCGATCTTAAATTCGAAACTAGTTGTGTTTCCTGCATTCCATTCGATGTGCTCACGGTAGGCCTTCCGCGGTGCGCCTAGAAGAAACACTGAAAGAATACCGAGAACAATCTTCTCAGTTGTTTCAGAAAACTTCCCATTCGCCATTTGATGCTGGGCGTGGTTGTTAACGACGTATTCTATCAAGAGTGTCATGGCAACCTCCAATTTGGAAAATTCATGTAGAATAGAGGTGAAGTCTTTCATAAATTCTCAAGAAATGAAGTCCCTATGTCGCTGTACTCCGAAGTGTCAATCTCAAGGAACGAGGTATAGCTATCAAACCATCCTGACAACATTAGGGATCTTTGCTCCCAAAATTCCAGTTATTACTCTGCATGAAACGTATTTGTGTTCCCAGGAGAGATTTTTGTCCGATGACAATGCTTGTCATCCCTCGACCTTTTGTTTTTTTGTCAGGCTGCAACCGATCAATTTGCGCGAGTCAAGGATGCGAGAAATAAGACACCGATTCGGTTATACGGGACAAAGGACGCCCAATGCGAAGTTGAACCGCGTGAACGTTCTTCTCTTTTCTTCTACATCTCCATATTACCCTGCAAGCCACCGCGAGGGCGTGTGGAAGTGGATGTTAGGTCAGTAGCCATTAATGGCATTGAGTATTATAAGCATCCCGTATCCTTTGACACACAGGATGCTCAAACGTGTTTCAAACTGTTATAGTTACGTCCCTCCGAAAAAGGGCCGTGCTTGTCCAGTGGTGGTAGATCACTGGGCTTCTAACTGGAGGACCCGGATTTGATTCCGGGAGACGCCTTCTGGGCACTCTCAGCTTCACCCAAACTTCGTGATTTTTCGGGTACCAGATCTCCCTGGGAAACCACATGAGGCGCGGGGAGAGGAACTGTCCCTCCTCCCCTGTTGTGTGAATTTTACACGCCGTTGGGCTTAGAACTGGGTGAGCTCTACCTTTACCTATAGAGCCAACCTTCGTGTCGTTGACTATGGTGGATTCTCTCAGATGACCACGGCACTATAAGCTAGTTTGTTGGACCCGGAATCCTCTGTTCGGTAACCGAAGGCTAAATTGAGCCTCCACGCTTCTATTCAACAGTTGCATGACCCCAAGTTTTCACCTTTACTAGCGAAATATATATTCCCCTCAAAGTATAATTTGGACTTTAGTTTCTTCTATGGATGTGATTCTAGTGTATTCAACGTTAAGACTACCTATGCTGTTTTCAAACCTGCGGCTTTCTGATTTACTTATATTTCCGGCAACATTGTTTTGTTTACGCCAAAGTAATCACAGGGGTGTATATTAATCATATTCAAGCGTAAGCTCAATACTCATGTGGGACAGTGATTCAATGCCATCCTCAGGATTAAAACTCGAAATATCCTCCATAAGCCTTTTCATTTGGAATGTTCTTTGTCTAATTTTTGCATTTTCGGGATCCTTTAACTGTGCCGAATAGTTTTCTCCTTATCTTTTTAAGGGCTTTGAGAGAATAGGTTTGAAATATATTCCACCATTCCTCTCGCTCTCCTAGAATATAAAACAGGTAATCCTTTTATCATATGTCTTCAATTTTGCATGGCACGTGCTGGTTAGTTCCTCTCACCCAACTGTTCTATTTTATTTAACGATCAAACTTTGTGGTTGTACACGAAATTCATATATAATTATTTTCCGCGCTATTAATATATTATTATGCTCCAACCAATATTTTGTTTGATAATATATGCTTACCATGTACCCGCTTGGCACGGCTCTAGGCAGTGTCAAGAGAGATTCATTAGGAATGTGTTACATAAATGGTAGGCACATGTATAGTGACGATCGCTTCACACTCTTTGTAACAAAGATTTATTTGCTTTTGTTTATGTCGTTTCGATGTATTTTTACTTAATATTACACTTTCTGCAATAACCTCATTGTTGTTATAACCATCCCTCTATTAATCCCTCAATTTATTTCCAATTTATAAATGTTTTCTTCCATAATCCCAGTTCATTAACTATGTCCACCAATAGCTCATCTTTTCCTCTCCTTGTGTACTTTCAGGTATTTGTCTTGGTTCATCACTGAGAACGGCACCTTCGATGAACAGTCCATTGTTGAAGAAATAGAGATGACGGTACCATCTGGGACTTTCCAAAACGACTGTATTTTTCAATCAATCTTGAAGTTATGGCCGGGAGTAAAACCAGAAGAAATGCTAAGCTATGACAAAGACGACATCCTTGTGAACATCACCAAGAACATCCATGCTGGGTAAGGTTTTATGGCTTCATTTTAATGCAGAAGATTCAAATTCATTCTCGCTACTTACATGGTATGGATGAAGATGAATGCAAGGTTGTAATCCATAAAAAAACGGAGGATATGAGAAGGCCAAAATGTAAACTAAATTTAAGACTTCGGCATTTAGTACTGTTAGAAATATTAACGCCGCAAACTGGGCATTATGTTTCCTATGAACATTCCGCAGGAATTTTTAATGATCTATCTCATCAACATCCACGTATTACCTTGATATTCGGAACTGGACCCTATGGCAGGGATTGCTACAACCAAACCTTAAAGGGAAATATGATGCTTTGTAGCTTGGAATAAAAATGGTGGTTAGTAAGCGATTATTTTGAATAGTTTTTATGAAGTTTTAAGTTATTTTTATCGCGTGGTGTGCCCGGACGGAATCTTTCCCTATATTGGTTGATTTTTACCATTCATATCCATCGAATTCTAATTGCTCATACAAATGCAGTTTAATTTGTGCATCAGTTCCTTGATGACAGTATAAAACTGGTACAATTTATATTTTTCTAAGTGTTGCAAAATGCTTACATAGTCTTCGGCCCCCATCGTAGGTCTCTATAACAGTCGCCTTGATTCAGGACTGATTCTCATCGTCCTAGGGTTTCTAATTATATGATACCTAAATTGAAGAGAAAAATTTCCCAATTCGAAACTGTATTTAACATAGAAATCAGTATAATTTTATTAATTTCATATTTTTTAAAATATGTTTAAACCAGCCTAAATTTCCTTGGACTTTGATTGGCAGCTGAATTCAATCGTAACTATGGACGAAGCAATGACTGTAAACAATAACTCTAAACAATAACTGTAAACGGTCTCAGGCTATATTTTATGGAAAATATCCATCAGGGAAATACTTTATTAGACTTTGTAAATTCCACTTAATGATTTTTTATTATTAAGACCTAGGTTTCGACTGATATTTTAATGCCCCCCTTTCCTCGCCGTCTCCCTCCCCCAAACCCTCCCCCTTCCCAGGCATTAGTATACAATATATATCTCGAATATATTGCCACCAAAATTTTACTCCTCGCCTAAAAATGATATAAAGTGTCGAAACTTATGCCTTAATAATTAAAATCGCAAAGTGGACTTTACGAAGTCTAATTCATTACTTCCTCGATGGATAATTTCCATAAAATAAAGCCTGAGACCGTTTCATTCGTAATTGTGGAATTTCTAAGGAAATTTTTATGGGGTTATTCCAAACAAATATTTTGAATTCCTGTTTGCAATCGTAAACCGAGAAATTGGAAACTAGTGGGTATGATGATCAGGGAAGAAGAGTAATCCCTGATCCCTAAGAAAAATTCTCGACCTCGGACAGTACTAAGTTTCAACCGGAAGCTACGGTATAGTCTCCTATGGTATAGGGGTGAATAGATGGACGATTTGTCCATCTTCGCTCTTTAAAGTCATCTTCTCCGAATTCCATCTACCAATTGGCCATAAATGATGAATGGTGATGGTCGATCGAAAGGTAGCGCTATTACAGGAACGTGGACATGGACGTGCCTAATGCTAGCTCCCTCTAGTCCATTCCTTCCTCCATTAAGGTGCGTGAACGGCATAGATTCTGCCCTCGAGGGAGAAAGTGAAGGTGAACCGTTTGAATTTGGCACGCCCACCGTGCTCTCCGGCATTTCCGAGTTTTCAAATGCTTAATCCACATTTTTTTTTACTAATTGAACTTTCTTTAAAGTGACGATCCACAAATGAAGAGCATAAAGACTCCGGCAAGAGAGCCATTCTGAAAAGGATGGGGATCTAAAGAACCTTCTATCGGGCATCCTGAAAAAGGCAGGATATAGGAGCACAAAAGAGAGACATTCAGTTTTTTTCCCCAGTAACATTAACTGTGTCAGTCATGCGTGGAAGCTCTTCACATCCATAATGAAGGTGCTTAAGTTTAGGTAAACGTGTTGTGTGCCCTTACCAAATACGAGTAGAAATAAGGAAAATTACCAAGTTCTTCTTTTGCAGTATGTTTTACCACACCTTCTCCGCATCTCAATCAGCCTTTTAGAACCTTCCCTTCTTTTCCCAGCATGTGTGAAACTTCGCGTGTGGCCTTCATACCCATCAAAATTATTCTCTCCATTCCTCCAACATACCGACATCCCAAAAACCTCCTATCTACGCTCAGGCTCCCGCCCCAAAGGCTTGGTTTCTGAATTATACAGCGCCGCGCTTCATACTCTTTAACTGCAGGAATCACGCTCGGCACTTTTTACATCCCGAATGTGAAAAGATGCGGAATGTTATGAGCAATAATAGTCGATGCCATCCATGGCTAGTGACCTTGACCCCCTGCCACATGCCCTAGCGGTGGCTTGCAGGCTAATATGTAGATGTAGACATTAAATCGAAACTGATTTTCCTATACGTTTATGTTATCAGGTCCCGTAAACAGTTATTGGCTTCTCATCATGAGAAATCGACATCGGAAAAAAACGGAAGTGTTTGATGCGATCGGACGCAAAGGTCATTGTGAAATGAATGCTTGGGATAGATAGTTAGAAATCGGTTACATCGCTGCAGTGACCGTGCTGCCTCCCGTCTCCCCACCCCCCCCTTTCTCTCTCTCTCTCTCTCTCTGTCTCCACCATTCGACCCATCCAAGAGTCCTCATGAATGATGGAAGGCAAACATTGAGAACCCCCGAGGAAAGCAAATGGAAACGCCATCTGCTGGTGGTGAGCGCGGTGAACAATCATTGGCCCAGGGCACAAGACTGATAGGAATCCGGAGGCCTTCATCACTTGTCGCTTCGGTCAGTGGCGAGCAGCGACTCAGCCTTCTTTTCCCCATTTCCGCGCGAATTTCGAAGCGCACCATTTTTTTCCCATAACGGGAGGGGCGGGGGGGAGGAGGAAATGAGTAAGGTCCCCGAGTTGCGGCGTTTCGCAGAGGGGAGGAGGATTTAATTTCACCACATCAAGGGAAACATTCCCCCAAATAATGGACCGACCGAGCCCACGTTAAAAAAACTCTTGTATCGTTGAACGCGGGCTCTTTTGGGTATGAATGATGTCAACGGGAGAGCCTAAAGCCATAAGCCTAAAATTTCTCGGGGTGCTACCCGAAGTCGACGAGAATCTCAAAATTCGGCACTAACCAGGACCAGCACGAAATTCTGCCGCTGGAGGCCACTTAGCGTGTACTCCATCCGCCAGTCCACAATGAGGCATCTTCTTCGGGTGCGCATGTCTTTTGATGTTTTCGCTACACCGTGTGTTTCTTTGCATTCTGTCTGTGAATTCCAGAATGGCTAATGTGAAGGAGAAAAACGTCTGAATTAAGTCTTGTTTCAAGCTCAAGGAAACTGCAGCTAAAACTCAACAAATGCTAAAGGAGAAGATTTTAGTGAGAAAGCTCCCAGCCAAGCAAGAACGTTTCGTTTAAGCGTTTCAAAGGCTGCCGTAAGTCTTGTGGAGGATGACAAACATACGGGTCAACCGTCATAATGCACAACTCCAGAACAGATCATAAAAGTGTGTGAAGTGATCCTTGAAGAGTGAAGGCGGCAGACAAATCACGACGTTCGTGGTAGGGCTGGATTGCCATCCGGGACATGTCAACGCATGTACTTGAGCATGCGACGGTTTCCAGTGATGTTTGTCCCTAGACCATCTGGTAGAGGTGAGCACTGTGGTGCAAGAAACATTTCGAGATGACCCAAACTTCCCGTCCAGAGTCATAGCTGCCGATGAATCACGGGTGTATGGTGATGACCCAGAAACTAAGCAGCAATCTTTGCAGTGGGAGACATTTCGGACTCCGTAGAATGAGAAGAATGCGGTTTTACGAAAATGACAAAAACTAAGAAACAGTTAGATTACGAAAATATCGTTTAACAGACTTATATTGATGGAAAAGAAGTTAGAATGAGCATTAAAAAAATCAGAACTTACCTACGTTTCGGATCTTGAAGGCGATCCTGTTGTCAGCGGAAAAAATGCTGAGTCTATTTTTTTATCTGTCAACTATCTTTCTTCACCGTCTGCCCATCACTATCTGTTGGCCGTAATTGGAATTTTCCCTGTGTCATGTGTGGGCTTATGATTCACCTCTATGAATATCAACTTTAGCATTGTCTGGCACTGTCCTGAGTATGGGGCACGTGGGTTTCTTCCTAAATATGGTATGATAAAAAGTACTGGCTGTCATATAATTGTGTCAGTCAGAGTAATCGAATATTATTTTCAAGATTCCATGTTGTTCATTTCTTGACAAGGCATACTCTGGTATGCCGTGGTAAGAAATAAAGCATAATTTAGTAAGTAAACCTAAAAATGAATCTGCAGCTTGGGCTTGCTCTGGTAAGTTTTTGATAAATCATCATGTAATGAGCATTGAGAGTGGTTCATATAAAATCGGTTTTTACGATAAAATCAAAGGATATCCAAGGAATGTAGGAAAAAACTCATCCAAGCTCTCCTATTATCCTCTGATATCTTCATGGCTTCATAGTTTCTTGCGTTGACATCCTACATCTCTGAATCAACTTTTAGGGCCCTTTTTTGTACTATGTGCCTCCATTTCCTTCTGTTATGCACTTCAGCGCACTCTTTTTCTCATAATGTGTCTCATTCACTGGAGTAAAAGAAATTAAACTTGTGCCACATATATATTACACATTTAGTTAACAATAAAACATGAAATTAAATTTTAGCATGAAAAATTATGAGGAAAAAAATTGTGTGACCACTCTTTCATTGAAAAGCCGTCGTACAATCGTTTATGTTTCACAGCCGTAGAGAAGTAAAATATAGTTTTAAAGAGCCGCATCCTTCGGTCCAATACTATTTTCCAATAGGAGGATTTTCTTGCAATAGAATATTGCCTTTGATCGCAGTATTCTTTGTAATGCCTCCCTCTTGCTTCCTCTATTGCTGGTGATCCTTATACCTTTGATGGCCTAAGCATCCCACTTTTCAAAGTGTCTCCTTCCCGTGATTCATTTGAAAATAACTTTGCTTGCTTCATCTACTAACCGTTCGTATTCCATTTGTTGGAATGTACCAACTATTTGGTCCCCTTCTTCTTTCACATTGTTAGGCCTTCATGCTTCTCCGGAAACTTATCATCCATCAACCGAAGCGTGCCTATCCTTTCTCATTGTATCCGTCCACCCACTTGGATCATTCCAAGTATCTCCATTAATGTACTATCGGTGATCAGGAACGGTAAAATAATCTCTCTTAACCCTGCCTGAATATATATTTTTTCACTATCACACATTCGATCATTGCCGCGTTCTTGTTGTATAGGGCGCGTATTCTTTCATTTTACTTCCTTTTAGTTACTTTCAGGATACGCAGATTCGTAGGATTGGTACATTCCAATTACCTTCCAGCTGATGTCAAAACCTTTATCCAGACCCATGGATACAATTGGAGCCCTTTTTTCTTCTCTTCAGTATGATAGGCCTTTTATGTTAGATACCAGATCTTTTTTCTTTGCTTCTAATAAATTAAAATCGATTCTCACCTAAATATTCATACGCATTCTCCATTCTCCGGTTAGTATCTCTTGCCATGATCTTCTGTGTACTGGTCCACTGTCTATTTCTTCGGGTTTTTGACGCTTACTCTCTTCTCTTATTGCATGTTTTTTCTCCTCTTATCAGCATAATGTGAGTACAAGGCTCATTTATAAATTTCTTAAAAATTCTACTGCATCGTATCAAGGTTTCGTTGCCCTGATTAATGGCCAGAGATAGGATTGGTAGGGGGGATTTATTTGGTACTGTGCCACAGATCTTTTCCCGTTCTTTTAATTAACTCCATCGTTTCATTGATCCCTGATATTTGATTTTCTCGAACAAACATCACTGTAGGGCACTAAATATGGAGTCCCCTTCCTCAGCTGCGTCAGTAGCATAATTTTCTCCCTAGCACAATTGGATGGTAAAACATAAGCATTTTTACATTTCCCTGTTTTCACATTTACAGTTTCCTGCCATTTTAAAATTAAGATCGGCCTTATTATGCATGAAATACGGATTGAGTTTAATGTCCGATAGCTAACAGGCACAGCGCTACAGTTCTACGAGGGAGTTCTACAGCGCCACAGGTCTCGTACGATGAAGGTGGTTGAAAGCATTAGACTGAAAAATAAATTCATTTTTATTAAAATCTCTGAATTTTTGTTTTTAACAACTCGCGTTTAAACGAGATAAAAGATTTATGTTGATTAATCCTTTGGTACTATAGTCATCACAGATTATTATTATTATTATGAATTCAAAGATTGTTTTGACGTAGCTCTCCTCTCAGTTCCACTATCAGCTAACATCTTCCTGTCTAAATATTTCTTTTTCTTGTTGCCCGTCACTACTGTTTCTGTTTCTCATTTTTCATGTTCATGATGAACTATATTTTATCGTATATAGTTTCATTTTATTGGATAAACATATGCAACACACTTAAGTAACGATTTAATAGTTAAACATTAGTTATTCTCATTAGGTTTCGCAGGTTTATTCTCACTCTCGTTCCTGTGTAGATAGGGATAACAGTTTTCTAACCTTACATTTTTCCCACGAACACACAAATATATTCCACACGCTGATTCACAAGGTTTTTAATTGCAGACTTTTAGCGTCGTTTTATAAAAGATCATACATATATTTGTAAGCATTGTAAAAGTGTAGTTAGGAAATTATACATTTTTTATAACACATGCATCTGACGAGCCTTTAGGTGGCAAAAGGGAACTTGATAGTTTCAATCTCGCCCCAATAAAGACAAGACAAGACAATCTCTGGATACTATATCATTTTCCAATAAAGACAGTTTATTATAATACCTCTTACTGCTCACCTTTCCCACGACTATTCTGTTCAACAGGCCAGTGTATCTCTAAATGTATCCTACAAGGTCATGCCATCTTTTCATCAGGGTATTCGTTAGACTTCTTTCCTCTCGTCTGCTCCGTAGAACTTTTTCATTAGTCTTACTCCTGTAGAACCGCATTTCCAACTCATCTGACTGTCACCATTCTGTTACCGCAATGGTCCACAAGTCACCACCATACGGAAGCATGCCCCAGATATATCTTATAATGGAGTGCTTTTTAACCTCAAGGCTTATGTTACCGGTTATCAGGAGTCTTTTATCATGCTAGAATGCCTTATTTTCCGGGAATATTCTAATAATAATTTCCTTCTTCCGTCTTTTCTGATTATGCTTCCAAATTTACAATGCTCTTCCAATTCTATAAGGTTTGGTTACCCTATTTACGTTTCTAATTTGTACTCCGCTTTATCTGCAGCAGGTTTATTGTGCTAATCTTCCTCTCCGCCAATTCTAAGATAATTCCTCCTACCTCATGTGCAACTGCTAAGTGTAGATATGAAATTGTACATTTTTCATAATACATGATTTCTGATGAGGCTTTAGGTGGCATAAGGGAATTTTATAGTTTCAATCTCGCCCCAATGAAGACAGTTTATTATTATTATTATTAATATTATTGTAACTCTTACTGCTCACCTTTCCCAC
Source organism: Calopteryx splendens (assembly GCA_002093875.1). Taxonomy (NCBI): domain Eukaryota; kingdom Metazoa; phylum Arthropoda; class Insecta; order Odonata; family Calopterygidae; genus Calopteryx; species Calopteryx splendens. Next base: position 78,315 of record LYUA01002419.1, read on the forward strand.
GACAGTGTGAAAACGCGGATCGTGAAAATGCGGATCATGAAAACGCAGTTCTTCCAATATTGAAAATGACAAAGACCTATAATTATTCATCTGTATATTTTAGGGGGAAACTTAGACAAGTAGATAAACATTGGCACACATTAAAGATTTTAATATGCATATAAACAAATTAATATATATATATAATATATATATAATATATATATAATATATATATAATATA
>LYUA01002419.1:81075-92123 GCA_002093875.1 Calopteryx splendens
CATTTCATCCCTTCGCATTTCCCCCAACGCCCGCCCACCCGTCTTCCCGACCATATCTAACACTTCCTCACTTGTCTCCCCCTTCTGACACCACCTCATTCCCTCCACCCAACCCACCGAATCGGAATTCCGACTATATTTACGGTCTATTTAGCCCCAGGACAAATGTTTCCCAAAGATTTACCCGTTCTGACCCTAACCTCATTCACATCCCTCATGCCCGTACCAACCTTTACCTTAATTCTTTTCCTTGTCGTTGCTTCCAAATTTTGGAACTAACTACCCCTTCATATTAAATCCTCTTCTTCTCTCGCACAATTCAAATTTAAAATGGATTCCTACTTAATAAATCTATAATAAACTGGTATTAATTTGTTTAACGTAAGGTATATAAATTTGGTTTAAAATTTTGTTTTGTTTAAAATTTGGTTTAATTATTGTTAATTTAATGTGTGTACTATGTTTATATTGAGCAGAATGTGCAATTTTTTACAGTTACTTGCTCAATGGGTTTTCCAGAGTATTAATAAAGCTACTCATTCATCCACCCTCCTCCATTTCCAAGTGCCTCCAATTTACGCTCTGCCTCTTTCCTCAGAGGTCCCGCCGTCCAGAACCGTAAAACGCCCTGTTCCGAAGTTTTCACCTACGTTTTCTTCACGTCTTACCTTGGAGGTCCCTCCGTAGATTCCCCCCTTATAGCTCAATGATTCTTTTACTCGAGTGGCCATTCACTTAATGTGGCTAGTTCCTCTCACATTCGTTCAAAACACTGCTCGAATAGATCAACTGCTCCCCTGATCATATTACTGCCTTCCTTGATTTGGTAATTAACTTAGTCTTCCTAACCGTTGAGAGTCTGATTAATTTCGTTTTCTAATCTCAATCCCATATCGCTCACACTGATCATGCAGTGTGCTCTTCAATGGCTGCAATTCCTATTCGGAACGGCTAAGGTAAAATCTTTATCATCCTCGAAGCGTATAGACCACCCACCCTACTTTAATCCCTGCCTCCAACTCTTCTCGTCCTTCTAACTACTTCCTCGGCGTAGTCTAAGATCACGGGTGATAGAAGTTTACCCATTCTTGTGAACCCCACCATTTCACTACCTGTTTTCTACATTTACCTACGCTTACGCATTACCCAGCTAGCCTCTACAAGTTTGTGTGGTTGTTGGGTCACCAATCTACTTTCGTATCGTTTGAGTGGCTGTACCTACTCGTTTTTAATTCTTATGAGTTTGAACTTTTATAGGCCAGAGGGATTCTTAATATCGGTTTTTCCGTCTGTCAATTTCTCTAGACTTCATTTGTTGGCTCACCTAAAATTATGTGCTCGGGCTGGGAATTAAACCCTCTGTGAATTAATTGAGTTCATATGACTAAGAAAACACAAAGATGGCCGATGAAGAAATATGTTTTCACCTTGATGTGTGTAGTCGTTTATATGTTTTTCCGTTAATCCAAACCTCCCCCCCCTTCCATCACCCAAGCCTCCTTGAGGTCTCCAAGGTCCTTGACCACCCTTCCCCGCGCCCTTCCGTTTTCTCCCACCTTTCCACCCCACCCTTCCTCTCAACCCTAACATCCCTTCTCTATATGGTTAGCACTTGATATACTTACCTGACGATGCTGTAATAAGCGAAACCTAGGTTGTATTAAATACTTTACTTGTGGAATTTGCCAATTTCAGGGTTTTCTTAGTGATGTTTCGTTTCCACACACTATCGCCTGAATCCTCAGAATGAGCTCAAATGTCTGCCCTGACCACCCGAGCTCTCCAGTTGCTTCCCTTACTTGTGTGGTCTGTGCTCTGGGCAATTAATTACTTGACAGTTATTGGTAGGCAATTAATATGCAATGTAAAAGGCGCGTATCCCCCCTTTCTAATCTTCTTTTTTCTTTCCTTCTTTCATTAACACAAATTTCAATAACTTTATACTCACTCGGATACGGCATTTGTTCAGGTAAAAACGCATTTGTGGTTACTATCCAATTTCTAAATAAAATGCATACCTTTACTCAAAAGTATAAAACGCTAAATAAGTATGCATGTGTACAGAAACTATTCTCTCCCGACTGTTTAATAAATTTAGAATCTAATCGTCACCCAATAATAGGAGAGATGAAGTGTTTGATGTAGTAACGGTTGGCGTCGTGGACATTGAATATTGGGAAATTTTCACATTTCAATCTGGGAACTCCTATCTTGTCGGATGTGACATTGCGTTCCTTTAAAAATCGTGCATTTTGTGAGGAACTGACGGATCTCTCCTTGGCAAGTTCGGTTGCCGACCTTGGGGTCTATGTTTGATTTCCGGTGCCTTTGGACGCCCCCAGCTTCACCCAAGCGGTTTGATCATTCGGGTGACAAATTTTCCGTCCGGGAAAAATCGCACGAGTTAGCGTAGGGAAAGGAACTGACCACCCCCGCCCCCTTTACCCTGATGTGTATAACTCACGCTCCCTAGTTCATAGATCGAGGAGAACTCTACCTTCGCCTATCAAACCCACATTCGAGTCGATTACCATGGTTTGTTTGCTCTCTTTTAATTGTCTATAAATCTCTTTTTGAACGAATCCTCCAGGGCGTCGTCTCCCTGGACGACTTGACCCACCGAGACGGAAACCGTCATGTTATCACGCGGTGGACGGACGGGTGGACGGGAATGGACGGGAATGGACGGAATCGAATGAACGGATTAAATATTTCATTCTAATGATTAGTGTGGACTTCCATTCTGTTCACATGGATTGTTCCCGTCTTTCCCAGCATCTTCTGGGATCCAGTTTGTCCGCTTTCATCGTGTCCTCTCAGTCAATGCAATAAGCTCAACAGTGGGGTCTGAGGGTCGACCGGAAATTGGATTATCGAATTCACCCGAAAACCGTAAGGTACCGCCAAGTCACGTTGCAACCAGCATCTATCTAAGAAACCAACTGCGCCATTGCATCTTATCTGGATCTAAACATATGGTCTGTGGTGAAAAAATAAAGCCTCATGGCCCCTGATCTGATATTACGTGGCATCGTTCCAGGATTTGTTATTTTGGAATTCTAGTAATTTGATTGCAAGGTTAATAGTGCAAGATCTAGTAAGCTCAGCACCCGTAGAAGGGCGATTGAAGTCACAAGGGGCCCTGTGCGCTCTATTCCATGGGAGAGAAGTCGCTGCGCTTCAGTAGCGGATCCAGGGGGGCACCTGAACACGTGGCTTTGATCTTGCCAATATATTAGGAAAAGGAACTTTCAACTTTATTTTTAGCACACTACAGCCATTAAGCTTTTTTAAACTGGTTATATTGTTAAGTGTATGCATATAATGTTCCCGTATTTTTCGCATTGCGCGAATACAATTAATAGGTACATGAGGCCAATATATTTTAAAATATAAGCATTTATTTGCACGAATAAATTAATATGTAAATGAGGCCAATGTATTTTAAAATATAAGCATTTAACTGCACGAATATAATTAATAGGCAAATGAGGCCAATGTATTTTTAAATGTAAGCCCACCACCCCCATAGACGAAAGTTTTCACATCCATCACTGCAGGGTTATCATTCAGAATTTTAAATTCTTAATTTAATAGCATGAGAAACCCTGGGGAGTAGAATATAATTATCATATAATCTAAACTTTTTAATTGTAAAAGAAACGGGAGGGTTGCAATTTGTTACGAATCGATTAAGTGGTGATTTCGCGGGCGGGGCGCACCGCGCCTTCCTTCCAGGGATGCAAGTGGTGCCGAGGGGTCGCTCCAAAGTTCACCGTCAGTGGTTGCTCAAGATGAAAGGGCCTTTCGTAATAAAAAATTGGGGGTTTGGAACTGCACGTGTGGCTCGAATGGGAAACCTGAACCGGACTTCCTGAAAGCATTTCCGTTTGAAGTCTTCCTTTCGCCATTTCCCAGGTTCAAATAATGCAGCTTTTTCATACAAGGAATACTACAGTATTTCTTTCCGCCCGCATACCCTGCCTTTCAAGTGGGATTCCTTGAGAAAAAATGTTGTAAATTGATACATTGACTGATGCGTTGATACTCGCCAACCTAGACCGAAATAACCCTTTCCTCATTTCCTCATATTTTCCGCCACTCTTCACTCTGTGCTACATGTCTAATCTTTTCCTCACCCTACCTCGCTTACCCAACATTCTCCCCTCTATTATACGCTCCATCAATCTATTGCCACCCATTACGCCCTTCATCCATTTTTACTGTCTTTGAATTTATCGCAATAGCCTTCTCTCCTCCCCTACTGTGCCCAGAAGTTCCTCGTTCGTATTCTTTTATGTCCATTTCACTTTTTCCATCATTCTCCATGCATTTCAAAACCCTCCAGTCTATACTTTTCCTCCTGCTTCAATGACCAAGTTTCTGAGCCATACCAAACAACGCTTCTCGTCAACGTTTTCTCTTTTTTTTTACATCCTTGTCTTAGGTCAATATCATCAATTATTTCCTCTTTGTAAAAGCTATTTTACCTTAATGAGATTCTTCTTATATCGCTACCACATTTCGCACCTCGTATTTCATTATCTGGTAATCTACCGGTAAGGGTAGGTTTCTGATGGACACAAAACCGATATAAACGTCAGTCCAGTCATTCTGTTTCAACATAAACCATCCTCTCCTATGCATTCTGAGACATGTACAGGTTTAGGATATTATCCCATACTTCCAGTCCACTCCCGTCTTCTGAAATACCTTCATTATGTGTTCCCAATTGACTCGGTACTCGATCAAACACCTTCTCGAAATCTACGAAGTAGACAAATCCATCCAGGTTATACCCCATATTCCTTTCTATCAGTGGCCTCATTACTGCTATGGCGTCACGTGTACTTCTACCCCTCCTAAACCCAAACTGATCCTCTATAAAGTAATCGTTTTCCTTCTTCTCCATCCTCTCATTGTTGATCCTGAGCAATAACATAGCTGCGTGATAAATAAAACTCATTGTCCTATGTTCCTCACGTGTATATTACTTTTCCCTTTTTGGAATGGGAATTAACACTGTTCTAACAAAGTCTTCTGGCCACATGCCACCCACATGAATGCTGCGAGCGACCCCATAAAAACCCATTCTTCCTTAACTTCCTAGACTCTTTAGTAATTCTGAAGGGATATCATCTACCCCCAAAGACGTTTTTGATTTCATTTCCTTCTCTATTTGCAATCTAGTAGGCTTGGACCTAAGCTATCCACTTCATTATGATATTCTCTTTCTATGTCAAAGCTCACTGGCCTAATGTCTTTTACCTATAGTTCTTCTGTGCATTCCTTCCATCTTGTCCCAAATCTCTGTTTCGATTAATACTCTCTCTGCTGTATCTCTAATAGTGTTCACGGCTTTTCCTTTCTTACTTCCAGACTATGTTTTCACCAGCCTGTATAGAGTACCCATTTCACCCTGTCTCTTTATACTCGAAATTCCACCTTCTCTGCTCTTTCCACCAAGTCTCTTTTGCCTTATTTTTTTATCGCCTTAGTTTATTATTTTAGTCATTGTACGTCCTCCTTACTAATTCTGTGATAACATTCCTCCATTTTCTTCTCTTGTCTATTCTCCTAATCACCTCTTCTCTAATCCATGGTTTTCTCATCCTTTTTTCTGTTTGCCCTTTTTATTGCTTCGTTTGCAGCTTTCGTAATTCCTTTCTTTGAGTCATATCCCATCTTTCTTATACCGTACCTATTCCCTTGTCCAATTATCCCAACTGCTTTCGGTTACTCCTTTCTTTTCGTCCCGGTTACTGCTTCTACTTTCCATTTTCTCCTCCTTCCCGTTCAAGTCCTCATAAATTTTACGTAGCACTTCATTTGTACTAAATTATGGACTGAATCTGTATCCGCTCCTGGAAAACTGTGTGAATTGATAAATCTGTTCCTAAATCTCTGCCTAGCCATAATGTAATCAAATTGATATATTTCCAAATCTCCCGGGATTTTCCACGTGTGTCCACGTCTGTTAAGATATTTAAACCCGTTATTAGTCATAATAAAAAGCCATTCCTTCTGCATAATTCCACTGCTTTCTGCCCCCAGTCATTCCGTATACCTAAGCCGTACTCCCCTACCTCACTCCCATCTTTTCCTTCGCCCACCACCGCGTTCCCCCATCCCCCATCACTATCTAGTGTTTTCCTCCTGGGATACACTCAACAATTTCCTCAACTTGGTCGTATACACTGTCCTGAACAAGAATCGCGTTCATTGGCTCTGCTTTCATCCCTACAAATAATAATCTAGCATTCACCTGCTCTACATTTAGTATTATTCTTATTCCTAACTTTTTCTTTAAAAACCACTGTTACTCCATGCTGAAGTTTACACACCTAAAGGGCAGACGTTGCATCCCATAGAAGGGTTCCCTCGACGGAACTAAATTTGCAATTTATGTTTTGTAATTCCACCAGATTGAATGCCATAATTAGATTATGCCTAATTATTTCTACTTCCCGCTCTGTTTAGTTAACCATGAATTTCGTGAAAAATGATATTTTTATTTGATTTAATTCCACACGGAATGCGGCGTGGATTCCATTTCTTGCACGTGGAATTTCTTTAATCATGTATTTTTTTCCTTTGTCCCCTACCTCCTCTGCAGTAACCTCCCACGATCTATTTTTGACTAATAGAACGTGCTCCCGTAGCGACTTCATCCCAATTTATAAAATATATATTGATAAAAAGAATTGAATTTCCTTTTATTTATTTAATGCCCTTTGATAATTATGCAGCTTAAAAAACCTTTCTGGGCAGGTCCATAAATATACGATATTACATGGCGGTCTACATTGAATGAAGGCTTTGTAACCCAAAAATGCTGTATTGAGAGGGATTCTGTCGGAAAACTAATATATATTAAGTGTAGACGTTGTATCCTCTAGAACGCCCTGAACAAAAAAAAATTTGCATTTTAAGTTCTGTGCTTCCACCAGTCCGAATTTAGTAACAAGGTTAAGCTTAATTATTTCTACTTTCCACTGTTAATTACCCAGGAATTACGTGAAAAAAAATATTTTTATTTATAATTAATTTCGCGTGGGGGTGACGCTGGTGCTTTTCCCTGCACGTGGAATATCGGTAATAAGATATTTTTTTGTTTACGTCATCTTCCTCCTCATCACTCACCTCCCACATTAATTATTTATTAATTAATTAAATATCCAATATATCAACCTAATTATCAGCACGTGTCCCTGTTTCAAACACGAATATGGGTAATAGGAGCAGTATTGTAAAGCCATGTTGGGTTAAAGAGGAAAATAATCAATGCCTGGGCTCGTGAAACGTATGTACCAGTATTCGTGATGATCACTCGTAAACCTTGAGGGACTTTAGAGATTATCTCTTGAAATCGGATCGGGTCACCATTTATTTGTTGGCTACGTACTCAACAAAGGTTTTTGATTTTTCGATGGGACTACTCCACTTCATTATGGTGACAAATATATCGTAATAAATGGATTTATGTATTCTCTGTCGGAGAAGCCTTCTTTACTCACCCTTGAATCTCTGGGCGCGATTCAATCAATTGGTTCAATGTGATGCAGTCAAGAGTGCTAATTTCCACAGTTTTAGCTTGATCGTGAATTTATTCAAGCGTGAACTATTTGATTTGATTTGTACCGTAATGGAAAACATTAACTCTATAATAAACACAGGCACTTGGGTTTGTGATTCTATTCATTGTGAATTGATTCCCCATAGTCTCATTGGAGTCGACCAATTAAATAACTATCGCCGGCCGGGTAAGTCAGGTGTGCGTTAAGTGATCTCTTGGCCACTCAAATGTCTAATGTTCGATTACACAGCTTCGGACAAGGGTGTGCAAATTTTAATGTTTCGACACTTGAATAATCTGGGACTAATTTCTCAAAGACGTGAGCCTATTTATAATTTTCTCCAAAAACAATCGCAAAAGTTGCTTGAAGGATTATACGCGGAAGAACCTCAGGAAGTAGTTGTGATGGATCTTGGAATAGATCACGCTTGAGTTGACGCTTTTTGAGGGCACTTTTAATCCAAGCTTGTCTTTGACTTGTAGTGCAGACTATTTTGGTTTGTCGCTTTAAAAAGCGGGACACTGTTGGATATTGTACAGTGGTTTGCCGTGACCCAACGGCACGGGAGTCATCAGAGATGACCGTATAGCAATAACTAAAAATGTTATACTTGTATCTGCCAGGTTTTTATACCGCATCGCGGAAATTTTAAAATTATTTCTGTTAAATTGGCAGCTATTATTTGCTTGAAGCTATTATTATAGAGATTGTAATGGACAACATTATAGTGTGCTAAGGGTATTAAAAGAAGAATTGCATTTGGTGATCAAGATTTCACCAAAAGGAGGGAGTTAGTGACAGAGACCTTTGGTAAACCTGTAAAGAAGAAAAAAGAGAACATGTTGACGTGAAGCGTGGTCTTCTACGGTTCGAAAAATCGGCCCTTGAAGCAGGAGGACAGGCGTATATTGGAGGGTTTTGAGGTGTGGGTGTGGAGAAGGATGGAAAAAGTGAAACGGCCGGAAAGGAAAACGAACGAAGTAGTTTTGGGAATGGTTGGAGAGAGGGTCATTGGGAGAAATTCAAAGAATACAGAAAAAATGGAAATCGGGGATATTGAGTAGATGTTGGAAGACTGTAACAGAGGGAGAATGCTGGGACGGTGAGCCAGAGGGAGGAGAAGATTAGGAGTTGGGAACGGAATAAAGGGAGGCAGAAAGTAAACGCAGCTGAACAGTGTGCTTATTCTAGTGTAGTGATTAATGGTGTTCAGAGTCGTCAGGTAGGGCTTTGAAGTGTATCGGTGATTATTCTCTGTATCCATCAGAAGCCTCCCTTAGCGCGTAGACTGCCGTTGGTAATAACAAGGAATTTGCCATGTCATCCGACTTCGGAGGAGAATCAATGACTGGCAGCACATAATGCGTAATACTAAAATAGGATCAAAGCGATATTGAGATTCCCCAATGAAAATTAACGCTCAACATGACTGTGGAATTCCTAATTTCGGTAACGACAGCCACTCTCGCATAATCTGGCTCTTGTTCGATAGTTGTTAGTCTCAATGCTTTAACTCTCCCAAAGGGAGGAGATGCTCTAGGAAATAAAATCAGATTTCGTTGGAGAGGTATTCATTTGAACGGAAACAAAGAATATTTTAATCCTTCCCAGAAAGAAATGTTTTGCCTTTATTTTATTTAATTCCTGTTTATATTTGTGCAGCTTAAAATAATTTCTGGCCGGGTTCCAAGTGAATTCCATATTAAATGGCTGTCTAAAGTGAATGAAACCTTTGGGATCCTAAAATATTTGTTTTGGGAGGGAATCTGTCGGAAAAACCAATATCAAGCACAAACGTTGCCTCCCATGAAATTCTCTTAACGAAACTAAATTTTCAATTTATGTTTTGTAATTCCACCAGACCGAATGCAGTAATTAGCTTATGGCTAATTATTTCAGCTTTCCGCCCAGTTAATTATCCAGGAATTACGTGAAAAACAATATTTTTACTTAGATTTCATTACGCGTGGGGGTGACGCTGGCGCTTTTTCCTGCACGTGGAATATCATTAATCAGGTATTTTTTGTTAACATCATCTTCGTCCTCTTCAATCAACTCCAATATTCAATATTTACCTAATTATCAGCACGTGTCCCTGATTAAAACATGAATATGGGTAATAGGAGCAGTATTAAAGCCATGCTGGGTTAAAGAGAAAATTAATCAATGACTTGGCTCGGGAAAGGTAGGTAGCGCTATTGGTGATGATCACTCCTAAACTTTGAGGGACTTTAGAGATTATCGCTTGAAATCGGATCGGGTCACCATTTTTATGTTGGCTACGTGCTCCACAAAGTTTTGGATTTTTCAACGGGACCACTTCACTGCATTGTGGTGACAAATATATCGTAATAAATGGATTTACGTATTCTCTGTCGGAGAAGCCTTCTTTACTCGTTGTTGAATCTCTGGGCGGGATTCAATCAATTGGTTCAATGTGATCCAGTCAAGAGTGCTAATTTCCACTGTTTTAGCTTGATCGTGACTTTATTCAAGCGTGAATTATTTGATTTGATTTGTACCGTAATTGAAAACATTAACTCTATAATAAACACAGGCACTTGGGTTTGTTCTTCTATTCATTGTGAATTGATTCCCCATAGTCACGTTGGAGACGACCAATTAAGTAACTATCGTCGGCCGGGTAGGTCAGGTAGGCGTTAAGTGATCGCTTGGGGACTCAATTGTCTAATGTTCGTTTACATAGCGTCGGAGAAAGGTGTGCGAATTTTAATGTTTGCACACTGGAATAATCGGGGACTACCTAAGTTATCAAAGACCTATTTGCCTAAGAGCCTATTTGTAATTAACCTCTGGACGAAAATCAATCAATTGGTTCAATGTGATCCATTCAAGAGTGCTAATTTCCTTAGTTTTAGCTTGATCGTGACTTTATTCAAGCTTGAATTATTATGATTTAATTTGTACCTTAATTGAAATCATTAACTCAATAATAAGCACAGAACTTGGTATTTCCATTAAAGCATCGTTAGTTGTGGGGATGACGATTTACGTTCAGTCGCAAAAGTTGCATGAAGGAGTCTTTAGGAAATGCAGGGTTGGAACGGATCACGCTTGAGTTGGCGCGTTAAGAGGGAACTTCTAAATTACGCTTTTCTTGGAATTGTAGTGCTGACTATTTAGGTTTTCAGCTTTAGAAAGTGGGCCACTTTTGACTAGTGTCACTGGCTAGTCGTGACCCAAATGGCACCGGTGTTATCATTTATGACCGAAAAACTGTATCTAAAATTTCTGTACCTGGGTCTGCCGGGTTTTATGCCGCGTCGTTGGACTTGGGAGAAGAAGAGCTTTCTAATTTTTCTTGCGTTATGTTATGCTTGCGCAGTAGCTCATGGAGATTTTTTTAAATTTTACGAGGTGCATTCAAGTTGTAAGGCCGCCAATTTTGTTTCTTCGTACTGGAAACGGATAGAAACATGCGGTTTGTTTTAAAATAAGCGGGCACTCTTT
>LYUA01002420.1:67045-77561 GCA_002093875.1 Calopteryx splendens
CATGACGTTAATCGGCGATCGTCAAATACCATCTTGTTCGCCTTGTCAATGTTTTTCTCTTAGCTTGCAGTTTTTGGAGTCCTTCACGTGAATCATCTTCAAGAGAAATTCGGCCACGTTTAATTTTAGCCACCTATCTTTTCACAGTATAAAATGAAGAGGCAGACTCCTTTCGGAAAGGAAAGGAAAACGAACGAATTCGAATCGAATCCGAATATATGGGCGGTTTATCGCAAACGGAGATTCATCAAAAGCTGGTAAAGGTTTATAAGGGTGGAGTAAGAATAGGAAAACCATTTCCTTTCCAAATACGTCATCAAAATGTTTGTGCCTCATAATTATATTACCTATAGGTCACCAATGATAGCAACAGGAATCATGCATATGATGCATATAGTGTCAATGCAGGTCTGAAGACCTGCATTGACAGAAAAGGGGTAGTGTATAAGTCATATCTTAATTTCTCCGAATAAGCTGATACAAGTTTTTTAATCAAGAAGGATGAATCAATAATCATTTTAAACATTTCAAAAAGTTTCTGCCGCCATAAGTGACGCCACAGAAATTCTCAGACACACCATTGCGCGGAGGTTCGTCCCCAATGACTTGTTTGGAAGTTTTTTCTCGAAAAGTATTCAGTTTGACGCGGCGACACTTCTCAGTCGTACTATTTCGAAATTTTCCCTTCGCATCTTGTCATTCGAAACCTCTCACTTGGAACCCGAGTTTGTGCCAGCCCATTACAAATAACGTAACGAGCACTTTTCGCCGCGGCCGGCCACCGGAGACGGCCCCGGGATTTAACAATTCGTTCCTTCCTCCCTGGGGGCAGAAAATGTGGGAAAATGGAAATTTAGAACATGGATCCCGATTTAAATGCTTTAATGCACCCGAGTGGTGGAATTTGGTGCCGGTGCTGCGGTTAATTTTATTGTTAAAAATTATTAATCCAGCGCCGTGTCTGGCGGCCGTCCGCGGCGAAAAATGCTCTCCGCGTTATTTCATGTTAAACAACGAGATTTGGAACTTAATTCAGGCCGGCCGGTTGTGCCTAGGTTTAAACTTCTATTTCAATGCTAATTCTGTACTGGTTTAGAGGAATAATGATTCATTGTGATTCAAATATACGATAAAATTATTGATAAAAGTAGGTTCGGAAATAAAATTCTATCTATATATAATATGATACGTTAGAAATCAATTTCCTGCTGTTGAAATTTTAATATTGATTTCAATCTTTTACCAATTTAATGTAAATTGTGTTTCATGCTTTGAGGATTTTATGAGTTTTTCACAGCCAACAGAATCGGTAACCGGCCTCAAGGGATGCAGCAACCTTTAGCTAATTTTATAGTTGGTGGCGTGTGTTAAGAGTTCGATTTGTGAAGTTGATTCGATAAAAACGTGCTATATGTGCGCTATCTTCACGTATCAATAGAACTCAATTTAAAGACGTGTAAGGAATTGCCGGTACGTGGGTATCACCAGTTATCACGAAGCTGGCTTAAGGACGAAAATGCTTCTCAGGATAGTTTTGAGTTTCACGCTGGCAATATTTTTTTTGGTAATCCGTTTCTGAATTAAAATTTCAAATTTATGAAAGAAGATTTTTGTAACATTTTCTTAGCCATGTTTACAAACAGGTGTCCTCAAGGAATATCGTCTCTAATGTGGGTATTTTCTTTTACTTGATTGCAGGTAGCACTACCACCGGCAAATACTGTTCAAAATAAAACGTATACGCATAAGCAAGCTGCTGAAGAAATATCGGATATGAAGGAATTCAAGAAAATTTTAAGAACGAAGAATAACGTTCTCGTATGCTTTGTGAACTCAATGAAGCAAAACTCTAATATTTTACGAATTTTTAGAGAAGTGGGGGAAACAATAAAGGGACAAGGAACGATGATCATTGTGGATTGCTCAGGGTAATTAACTTGCCTTGTCTGTCCATGGACCGCCGGCGAAGGAATGAAATTACATTTTTATATATTTTTTTGCAGGGACGGTAAAAAAATTTGTAAAAATTATAAAGTCAAGCCCCAGAATTTCGCATTGAAACATTTTAAAGACGGAGATTTCCACAAGGATTATGACAGGCGGGAGACAGTTCAATCAATGACGAATTTCATGCGCGATCCAACAGGTGACATCCCTTGGGAGGAGGAGAGCGTTTCAGACGTTATCCATTTTCAAGATTCGGAGGTGAATATTAAAAGGCTTTCGTTGCTTACTCATGTTGAGAGATATATGCCTTTGCCTTCATAAATTGTGAGGGCATTGATAATCATTTTAAGTTTAGCTTACCCAGCTAATGAGAAATTTGATTAGTCTAAGCAAATATTTGCGGTGAAGGGTGCACGAGATTCTTTCTCTCAGTATTAGTCGTTAAAATGACTGATTCAATTTAATACCTCCCTGCTCTTGGATTACTTTTTTGAATTCTATTTGTACCAAGAGAAATTTAAAATTGGAATTTTTTTTAATATAATTTTTATGGACTTGATTTTAGACATTAACAAAATATCTGAAGAAAGAAAGCAAACCTGTTTTGGTCATGTTCTACGCACCATGGTGTGGATTCTGCAAGCAGTTGAAACCAGAGTATGTTTTGGCAGCAAAAGACCTCAAAGGGCACTCAGTTTTAGCTGCCATTGATGTCAACCGCCCTGAAAATTCAGTCCTGAGGCAGCAGTATAACATCACTGGCTTCCCCACCTTGCTGTATTTTGAGTAAAATCTTTTTTTAATTATTTTTTATTCTATTAAGTATCTGGTACTCTAAATAATTGACATTATTTAGTTATAAGACTAATACAGTTTTTCAGAAAATGAGTGTATAAAATACATGCATACATATACATCAACGATAAGGCCTACAGGTGGATTCATTTCGCTTAAATGAAAACACCATCTTAACAATAACCATGCAATCCTTTTTAAAGCCCCTGAGTTAAGTTCTTTCTCTGGTCACCATTGTAATTTATTATAAATTTTAATACTAATGTACAGTTTTTATTATGTGATGATGACTCTTTGCCAGTTGTATAAATATCATGTGAGTACCTAGTTTCATAACTGTAAGTTGCTGTACTTTTTTAAGGGACACTGTTAAAATCCTTACTCTCTCGATTCACCATATCATGTTCAAATATAAGCACCCATAATACAAATATTTGTTTAATTGTTAGCCATTGCGACTCGTGTAATATATCCTCAATATTTATTCTTTCTTTTTTAAGTACTTTGATTCTCATGCCTCTTTTATGACAACATTAGAATCTTTTGATATTACATTTACCCATTCGTCATAATGCAGTTGTGTAGTATTCAAAATGAGGTGATACTCTTGTTTTAAACATTAATTTATTTGTTTTAACATCAAGAAATTTGAGATCATGTATCTTTATATTCTGTGGTCCTTATTCATATAATTATCGTAAACTCTGCATAATTATTTATTACAATTTGTACTTTTTTCTTTGACTTGGCTATTTACGTACTCTGTGATTTATTTAAACGTACTGTATGCTTTCTGAACTGAAATTGAGCATCTTATTTTCAATACACTACTTACAAAGCACTGGTTACACATTTCTACCTGGTTAGCATCTATATTTAACTCAAATTGAATGATTTCCCATTGACGTTAGTGATTTGGTACTGACTTCTTACAACGAACAATTTGCTTTTAAGTTTTCAAAATTACTTTAGAATCATATTAGACTTGTTGTATTGATTCTTCAAAAACATTTTTTTTCCAATTAAAAAAAACTTAAAGATTATAGTTTCCAACAATTTTGTATTTTTTTATTTTTCATCAATTTTTACTCTTGTTAATTTTTTTTCATTTTTTTAGTTCCTTCTCTTATTTGGTCTTTAATTTTTTCATCGTGGAACATCCCCTGATACAGTTTGTCATTCTTTCTGTTAACTCATTTGCCTATACATTTACATTGGTTTCATAATAATGTTCCTGAATCATGTTTTGTGTAACTTATCTTGGCCTTTTCCATACTTGTATGTGCCATTATTTTCTAAGTTATTTTTTCTACAAACTATTTTTAGAGACTTTTCAACCATAATTTCCTCATCCCAAATCTCCTTAATTCCTTCATCTTCAACCTAATGGTCTCTGAACAACTTCACTGCAATTTGTCTCCTGTTCAGAACATTCAATATTGATTCTTCTTTAAAAGAACCCTTGAAATTGAATTCAATTTGAGTTAAATATAGATGCTAACCAGGTAGAAATTGTTCAGAACATTCAACATTGATATGTCCCATATGACAGTCCAACCCATTACAAACATCATAGATTGCCTTCTTTTAGTCCTCAAGGATCACTTCACACACTTCCATCATTGTTTCTGGAGTTGTGTATGATGACAGTTGACCAGAGTGTTTTTCATGCACTGACTCCCGCCCTTGTTACCAGGCTGACGCACCAATTGGCATGTTGCAGCAGAAGTTAGTACTGCTACTGGTTTTGGCGGGATATAAAATTCTCGACAACTTTGGGTAGCACCTTACACTGTTTGATAGGTATCTTATTCTCAATCACATTTTCGTTTCACACAATCCCCAGGGTCTGTCAGGAGTATTTAGCATTCATCTCCTCATAAATTTCAGCTGTCCTTTGAAAGTTCTTAGTCATTGATAGGCATTCATCATGAACAAGATGGAAAATTTATCCCCTCTTACTTTCTATCATCCTGTGTCTGTTCATTGTTCAGTGCAGCTCCCTCTTCAAAACTTAGATCTTTGGCATTCCAACAATTTCTGTCTATCAATTCAGCCTCCGTTCACAGATCCTGCGTAATATTATTGCTTTGGTTCAGGCTTGGCTTTTAACTCCATTTCTCACTCAAAGTCGTGGATCTCTTCCATATTTCTTGTGCCATGAAAAGGAGTCCTTTCTTTACTTAATGCACCATCAAAATTAATGATCACCGTAGATGTTTCACCTTCAAAGTGTATTTTCTGGACCCCTAAGCTGTTGCTTTGGTTGGGTAGGCATATGATAACACCACCTGGTTTGTATTCAGTGTATCTTAAATGCTCTTACAAAAGAAACTATATTAATAGTGGAAAATGTAAAGGTCTTTTGCCTGTCTTTAACATTGCTACCACATAATGTGTGCATGTATGAAAAAAATGATAAACTTTGTTGAAAGTGCAGTTTAAAGTCAATAAAAATACTGCAAAATTTAAACCTTACAAAAATGACTGATATTATTTTCTTCAACTTATTGATAGTGTTCAAGTTGTAGGTGGTGACAAGTTGAAGTGCTTAGCCCTTTTATTGACGGGTGAATCACTGCTTACTTCATCATATGCATATTGAATGGCTAAATCAATGGAAATGGCTAATCAATCTCTGAAATCATTTTTCTGTGGTTGTAAAAGCAATTATTATATCTTCAGCTTTAGCAGTTTTATTTTTATGAATATTCAATTAATCTAATTGGTTGAAAATGTATCTAATAGTTATACTCTGTGCAAAAAAAACAATTTTAGTGCTAATCAAGCAAAAGCAACCTAAAATTGTTACTTTTAAGAATGAATTTTATTTTTTCAAATCCTATCTTCCTTAAGTTATGCTTTTCATTATTGAGAGGTAACCCTTGAAATGTTATTTCACCACCAATCTGTAGAAAAGCATGACTTTGAAGAAATTAATCATGACAACGTTAATGATGAGTCTAATTTAAAAATAAGTTGGTTCATATGGTGCATACTCTCTTTTATACTTGCATCCTGTATTTTTCAGAAATGGAAAGGTGAAATATAACTATGAAGGTGATAATAAAAAAGATGCTATTTTCAACTTTATGAAAAATCCAGAAGTGCAACCAGTGAAGCAGAAGGAGCCTGAATGGTCAGACTCAGAGAGTGATGTTGTGCATTTAGGGGAAAGCAACTTTCATGGTACAATTAAAGTGAGTGTCTGTTCAGTAATGCATAGTTTGGCCCTAAAACAGTAATTATAATAATATATTGTGATGCATTTTTAACTCCCAAATTCAGGAACATTGTTATTAAAGCACAAAATAACCATTTTCCAAAAGTTAATTTGAGCTATTTTTCAGATTTCTGTTTGTTGTCACAGCTAAGGTAACATACTAATATATATTATTTCAACAGGAACACTCTTCTGTTTTGGTGATGTTTTATGCTCCATGGTGTGGTCATTGCAAAAAAATGAAGCCTGAATATGAAAAGGCAGCTTCAGTGATGAAAAATAAAAAGGTAAGATTTATATATATAGCAGGTCATTTTGTTGTAGTTGTCATTGGTTTTCTTCATCTCATACATCTCTACAAGCATTGGCTATTTTATGGTGTAACTAACTCTTGATCTTAATATGATGTTCTCATGTTTTTTCATGCCAGGCAGTATTTTTCTGACATTCAATCTTTCAAGTGTGGGGATGTTTGTTATTTACAAAAAAAATAATGATCCAAATTTTTCAGTGTGAATGGCCTTATTTAAAACTATTGTTTTTAGATTCCTGGAATATTGGCTGCTGTTGATGCTACAAAGCATACAGACTTAGGACGCTCCCATGATGTGGGGGGCTATCCTACAGTAAAATACTTCCAAAATGGTGAACTGGCATTTGATGTGGGAAACATTCGAACTTCTGATGCCATAATTGAATTCATGCGAAACCCTAAGGAGCCACCTCCACCTCCCCCACCAGAGACACCATGGAGTGAAGAGCCAACTGGGGATGGAAATAATGTCATTCATCTTACAGATGAAAATTTCAAGCAACTGCTGAGAAAAAAGAAGCATGTTCTGGTCATGTTTTATGCTCCATGTAGGTATTACTAAGTTTGTATTTCAGAAGCAGTGGTTTGGAGAACTCTTTTCAATTAATTTGAACTAAGTTTTCCTGAATTCTTTATTTTATTTTTAATGTGTCAAATGGGCATTTTTCAAATAGAAATTTGAAAATCACTGAGCACAGTTTAAGTATATTAAGCTTCTAGTTATCACAATTTCATGCTATAAGAAATACATAAATCCACATGTATCATATCAAAATACATGTATTGACCACAAACAATAAGATTAAGCAGACACCTCCTATTTGAATGTACCCAGGGTAAAGGGGAAAAAACAATTTCTAGAACTCTAGCCTAGTTTTAAGTTAAGTATCCATGCATCTGCATGAAGTTTTGCATTGTGCTACTGCTACAACATGCATCACCACTGTAGCCAAGTACTCTATTGTTCTGGTTTTGAGTGCAAAGGTCGAATAGGCTAGTCTTTCAAAATTTATATCTGTGATCCACTTTTGGCTTGTGTGAAAATCATTATTCTCTTGAAATGAGTCTTTCTCCCATACTACCTGAGATCTCGTGTTATAATATTGTATTTTTTATGTATATTGCCATGATGAAGGCTATTATATCTTGAATACTTAACAACTAGTAAAGAAAAGAAAGAAAGAATAACAGAAATTGAGCCTCTGTTTTTGCTCTCTATTGTAACTGCAATAACACAGAATGCAGTGTTGGGTAATTCTTGTGGCATCATGGCCTGGATCAATAGATACTTGGATTAATTGGCATGGATTAATGGATGGCCTGGATTAATATATAATAATAAGCATGGCCTGGTAATATAGATATGTTATGATTGTATCTGCAGCCGGCAGTAATGTATGCATTCAATGCATAATGAAATGCATATAAGTCTCGATCACTGTGGTGAAGTAACCTTGGGGGTTAATGAGGGGGTTTAGTGTTTCCCTCCATTCCACCAGCTGGGCATTTAATAAAATCACTTCCTTCACTTACAAATTTTAAAATTCCATTTGAATGGAAAATTATGAAATTTACAGCAAAACTGAAACTCTCTCAGTCATGCTTTGGTGCACTCATGTGGGAAAGTAATTTCCATTGAAAAAACAGGTACCTGGTGATATAAATTAGTTGTATAGGCTTGTGAATTGTCCCCATTACTACTAAGTATGTTTTGTACCATTAGAGGGAATGCATCCTTAAGAAAATGTGTGACTACCTAGGAAGTGTTTCAATAAGATAAATAGTTTGATATTACTGCATTAACTGTATCCAAAAAAATGAAGAAAGTAAAGAAACTTTAACATTCCCAATATCTAATTGAGCATAGAGGTGTGGGTTGGTCTCTACCATAAGGTTTATTCAGACCTCTTGTAGGTTCTCTTTATTCCTTGTGAGTAAACGTAAAAGAGCAAAGCAGTTGCTGCTTAGTAACCCTGCATTAGTGTTATTTCGATTATAGGAAAATTGGTTTAGCCTGGTGAGATAACCATTGCATGCCTTAGGTCTTTTTATTAGTGGGTACTCCATGTCACTGATTTTTTAGATTGGCCTTGGAGTTTTAGAAAGGCCTACTTTGGAAATATACCATCTCAGCTGGTCTGTACTACAGTACCTGCTTATAAAAAGTAAAATTATCTAGGTACTTGCAAATGAAATTGTTCAATAAATGAATTGATGAGTTAACTTATTCTTATGATGTTCACTCATTTCATAGGGTGTGGCCATTGCAAGAAAGCCAAGCCAGAATTCAAGGCAGCTGCTGAGCAATTTAAGGATGATTCTAAGGTGGAATTTGCTGCAGTTGATTGTACAGCCCATGCTGCTGTTTGCTCAGTGGTGAACGTATCTGGATATCCAACAATAAAATACTATCACTACTACAACAAGGAAGAACCCATTCCCTATTCGGGTGATCGCACGGTTAGTATTTTTTAATGATTATATTTTGTTTCATATGAAAAGTAATCATCTCTAAATTCATATCATCCATTCCACTTACAGTATATAAGAATTGATATCAGTTCTTATCACATAAGATATGATGGTTCTAATCAGTTTTCCCTTGCAGTGGGATATAGTAATAAAAGCTATTGATAAAGCATCCTGACTTTGAAAGTACTGAAATCTTGACATGACAATTAGAGGACAAGATATTAGAATACATTAAAAAATATAATTTTTAGAACTAGATATATAATGAGTTAAACTCACCATTTAAAGAGGGACATTTTTATAAAGAGAATTTTGGTTTGTAATTTATAGTTTTATTTGTATTTTCTTAATTTAAGCATTAACATATCAGTGGAATTATTTACATTTTCTGTAAAGTGTTGCCATGGGAAGCTCTTAGTAATGAAGTATGGATGCTTATAAAGCAGATCAAGATAATTCAATCAACTGACTGCTAAGAAATAAGGGTAGTTAGATTTGGCTTTCCTGTAACCTGCCACCACTACTGTTATTCTGGCAAGTCGGCAATCGTTGAGAATAGACTTGAGGGGTGAGAGATGAGAACATTTAGAGGATATTTGATGCGTTTGCCACTACATGTTTTAGGTACGTAATTTAGGCAAATAACTCATGAAGAGGTTTCTACCTTCCTCTTAAGTCACTCTTACTAATTAATCAAAGGTACTCTTTTCTGCTCCACACTGGTAACATTTCCTATTTTTGTTCACACTTGTGGGGTTTATCTTATGACAGCCTGCATTTTTATGACAATGTAGTAAATAATTCAGAGTGTGAAAGATAAGTGGAGGACTACAGAGGGTAGATGAGTTGCATGGAATGGCTAATATAATTCACACACTCAGTGACTGGCTCTTCAGTCATTTCAGAAATTGATAAATACCAAATAAATTAAGCATGGAACAAACACAAAATGGTAAACAGAAACAACCACAGCATTTTCCTAATTGGAGTGAAGAAGAGTGTAACTAGTGGAAAATGATAGCATGAGAAAGGTGTGCTCATCTTCACAAAAATCCATGAAGGAAACGTTAATAAACTGAGTAAATACATCCTATTATTTGGTCACAAGATAAAGTCAATGAATGTTTTTTTTTTTAATTTACGAAGTTCAATGGTTTGGAACAGACCAGATTGCACACAGCAGAGTGAAGTAAGAGGCAGACACAAAAAGAAGTAAAATGAGAGAAATTGAACAAAAGCGGACAGTCGGATAGAGAGCCAAAGGAGCTAATCCCATTAAAGTAAACGAGGGCAATCTCTATGGGCAGGAATCAGATAAAGTTTGTCAGATTTGCTAAAGAATCAGCTGCGGCTGGGAGTGGAGGTTGCTGCCTAATGCTCCGAGATGAAGGGAAAGGCTATATGTGTACCTCAGCCAAATGAAAGCAATCAGGGAAGTCACTTCAAACAAGCATGATTGAGTGGGAGATATTTTTTTAAAATACTGAAATAAGTAAGCTCTTCACTTGAACTTGCTCTGCCAACATTATGTACCAACCCTGGTGTAACATACAGTTCATTTGCATTATCCTGACCAACACTCAGTAGTCTACTGCGCATGTGGGCCTAATCCAACTCGGAAAATAGGGTAAGCAGCGCTTACTGAGAGGGGAGGCATGCGTGAAGTTTTCCCATGGTGGAAATGGAAAATCGTTTACTACGCATGACAATATTGCGGGCAAATACCCCTCCAATGTTCCCCCTCTCCTCCACTTATTTCCCCTCTC